>JAQIXI010001971.1:0-11656 GCA_034700165.1 Galumnidae sp. Gr-Ori-00277 | reverse complement strand
CAGTTTCCTATGCTTAATCAATGATCCAAAAATCATCAAAATCCAAGAATGTTTGTCGAACCTTTCCCAACTCCTTTAGAGACGGTTTCAGATAAAAAACAATAGAATCAAAAGTAATCAATAATTAATAATTATAAAAATAACTTATGATAAACAAACTTGAATTAAAAGTTAACCAATTCGTGTTTTAAGCCAAATATTTTTTAAAAACATTTTGCAATATATTAGTTAAGAATTAATTTTCAATTACAGTTTTAAAAAAATTATTAAATATTTTTATAAATTATTTAAATGTTTGTGACCTAAAAATAGTTAATTAATTTTGAATGATTAAAATTTTCAAAATAGTTCTGAAATTATATACAAGCTTGATAATATTGTGATTTTGAATAATTTCAAAAGAATCTTAATACTCTAAATGTAATTAACGAAATACTTCAAGTCAAATAAATTTATTTTATATATTTCTGATAATTTTTATTTAAATATAAAAAATAATTACAGTTTTTATATTTTTTATATTTACAAAAAAAAAAGATTTTATATTCGATAATAAATTGTTTTTATTTTACAAAACTATAATAAACTAATTTTAATTGTAATTTTATTTAATATAGAGAATTATTCTTGTAAAATATTAATTATTAATAAAATATACTATTCTTATTTGAGCGAGAATATTTTTTAAAATAATTATAATTTCAATGAGAAAATTAAGGTTTTGTTGATATAAGATTATTGATAAAAGGTATGGATGAGAGAAAGGCATTCCTTACAAGTGTTGGTCTATCCGTTCGTTCTAAACGTGATGTCATATAAATATGAAGTGTTCGAAACTATTAGAAAAATAAATTTAAGTTAGCATGGACAAATTGAAAATGTTTATTATTTACAAATTAAAGTATACAATATGCAAGATAACACAACACTTGAATACTTACAGAATGATATAAATCGTTTGATATTAATTGTTGAAACTGCGAGAAGAAGTCACACAAATGAATCGGTGCAGCCCTTGACTGATGATTCACTGCTCTCATCTGAAGGATAGCTAACCCAATGAGTCCAAACTTTGCCAAGATTACTAATACATCGGCTGATATACATCTGACCAATTCTTTCGAATGCATAGTTGAATTGGATTGACTCTGGACATCTTCTAATAATGCAAATACTTTGGAAGTTTTCATAAAGTCCAGAAATGAAAACCCGATGTATAGTAAGTCCTCTTCAATTTCCAATAATATGAGCACAAAGAAAGCGCTCAAAACTATATTAAAGGAGGCATTGATTCGGCCCACTATTAGTCCACATGTCTTATACTGATATTTAATTTCTCTGAGATGTGAGGCGTCCGGTCTTTCCATGTCTTCAATCAATTGTTTTATATAGAGATTCATATTTTCCAATCGCTTTTGAATAGCCTTTTGAAAGTCAACAGAAAATTATTATTAAAAAAAAACTCTTTTTATTATCTTATACCTAATAGGCATTTATTCAATAATTTAAGATAATTATTGAATAAATTCTCTTAAAATTTCTAAGCTTATCTAGTTAATTGACTTATATAATTTATATGATTTAATACAAAATAATTATATATTTAAATAATATACGAAATATTAAATATACGAAAAAATAATTACTTACACAAAGGTATGTGATATAAACGGGAATTATGAATGTATTAATGATTCTGAAGGGTAAGTGATAGAAATAATCCTCAAGTGATTGACCAGAATAATCAAATTTCTCTCTCCATTTATATGTAAAATAATGAATGATATGCAGTGAAATACACATTAAATAAGAGATCAATAATTTAATTATTGGCCCAATTTTGTTGACCACATCAAAAGTGTCCAAACTATAGACCACATCTCTGATTATATACCCCTTAAGCCAAAAGAGATCCACTGCTAAAGCAACAGATACTAACTCTAGGATATCAGATACTGCATCCAGCAAATATTTAGGGATTTCTCCTTCGATATAGAAATCGCTGAGTAAATCGTATAACAAAATTAAAATCCATATATTAAGTGCTAATGCGATGACCGCACCCAACAAATTTAAAGGCAAAAGTTTGGCCTTTGAGAAGATATATTTCACCCATTTTTTAGTCGAGTCTATTTTATCAGTATTTAAGCCAACTATAGAGCTCAGAATTGGGGCTCCGGTTAGAATAAAAGGCAACATAACAATTGAGATTATCTTTCTCCAAAAGTCACCTTTTTGTTTGTCATGTAATAGAACGTCAGGAGCCGACTGTGAGGACCAATTATTACGGTAATCCATTTGTACATTAACTCGATCGGAGCCCAAATGGGATTTTAACATATTTGAAGAACGTCTTCCATAAATAGGAGGTATATAACCATTTGGGGAACTTCTGTTGTATTCAGACATTTCTTCTTTATATTGAAAAACTTATAGAGAGGTATCGTCTCTTACTGTACTTCAAGTATTCTTTTTGTTATATATTTTATAGTTTGTATGCAATTATATTATTGGAACTCGAAAGAAATCAATAATAATTTGTAATATAAATTCTAGTAATCCAACTATACATGTTCATTTTAATGATTTTTTTTGTTACTATTGGAAACTTTTATAACGAATATACTTTTATTATAATTATTGAAACCTTTATAACGTAAACATAACACTATTAATGTCCTTGAACTTATTGGATATGTTCGTGTTAGGAATTTGTTGTTGATATATTTTGCATGTTAAAATAATCAATAATAATTTTTTATAACATATAAATTTCTCATCCAAAACTTCGCCTGGAATTTAGTTGTAAAAATTTTTTGAAGTTTAGATAATTTGTTTGTAAATCACTATTTTATAATTAACCCTGTTGAATATTTTATTGATATTTGATATACAGATAGTCAGGTAATAAACTGTAATAAATAAAACCTGTGAAATTTTTTTATATAATTTTATTAAACATTTTAATAGATTATAAATTGTAAAAGTTAAACAATATTCCAAAAATAACTGTCATTTAAATTAATTAAATAGAGAAAAGTAAATGACTAAAATTATTAAATTCAATTTTAAAACATTATTAATTTGATATAATTTTATCAAATTTCATACTTTTCTTACAGTTTATTAAATTCCAATTATTATTATTTAACGGTTAATTTTGTTTGGTATTATAAAAAAAATTATATTTGATATTTCTTTTATTTTCGAAATAACAAAATATTCTCTATTTTATTGCCAATAGTATATCATTTACGTAAAAATATTTCTTTAATAAATAAGGATTTAAATTATTTATGAAAAATTTGAAAAATTAAAATTAAATATAATTTCAATTATCAACACTCAATATATGGAATATATTTACAATTCATTTTAAATTACTAAATGATTTTAAAAAATTTAAACACAATTTAAATAAAATAAAAAGCCATATTTAGGATAACACTCAATGAATTTTACTCTAAAATTTGGTAATATATTAATTTGATATTTATTTTAAATAGACGTTTTATAATTAAATTTTCAAGCTATATATATAATATAAAAATATCATTGAATGATATTTATGAAACGAATTAATTAACATAACAATTTTTACCAAATTTAAAGTTACTTAAAATAAATCAATTTTAGAAAAAATTTCTTGATTTGATATTTAAATCAAAGTTCTTTTAATCTAGTTCTTTTAAGCATAAATAAATATTTTTTGAAACCCAAATAAATAAAAGTATTATAACAATTTTATACACAAGAAATTAATTTTAATTAATTTTAAGACATTTTTATAAATAAAGACTAAAATATACTACAAAATATTTTTATAATTTCTATAATAAATAAATAATCCAAGAAGAAAATAACTAAGAATAATTAGGACTAGACTTGATAAGATTAATCATTAAATAAACAAAACCAGATTTAACAAAACTATTATTCCGTTGACTAATAATTTTATTAATAAAATTTTTCATTATCATTGTATCGATATTTTTATCATTAAGTAGAAGAGAAAGTAGTCCTCGATATCACTTATTTTGCAGATTTGTCTCACCTCTTCCTCATTGAATTTATCATGGCATAATTTAAAAATAATAATAAATATTTGTTTTTGAATTTTTTTTAATAAGGTGAAGGTCAAATACGTTAATTGAAAGTAATTAATGAGTTTGATTTAATTAATGAGTTAATATTTGAGTTATTTTTGCGAAACAAATTATTTTAAATAAAAATTTTTGAAAAATTTTAAGTTAATTGAAATAATCAATTTTAGAAAATATTTCGTTTATTTGATGTTCAATCAAAATATTTTTGACTAGCTTACTTTAAAATTATTTAATATTCTTTAAATTCAAAATTAATTTCAAGCAAAACTATTATAGTAATTTATATAAAAAAGAAATTATCTATACAAAATATTAAATTTTACGGTATTTTTAAAGATGAAAACTAAATAAATACTAAAAATCCATAAATCGATTGATTTGAAGACCTGCGAAAGCAGTCCAACGCCATCTTCAAATCCTATTATATTTTTTGTTTGTATAACTCATCTTTTATTTCAATGGCCTTTTTCTGTTTCCATAATGTGTTGGGATATGCGATCAAATATTGAAATTTAATTTTAAGTTAAAAGGATTTTTAAAAAGTAAGATAAATTGATCATTAAATGCAATAATATATTTAAGAAGATTATTTTAATTTTTTTGTTTAATAATTTAAAATTGAATTTAAAAATATATTTTGCATGTGATACATTTATCTTGCTATTTAAATAATTTATTTAATTACAATCATCAATTTATGCTATTTGAAATTTTATTTATAAAAAATAATCACATAAATCTCTTCTCAAAATAAACTCATTAAATTCTTAAGCATATCTTATACTTAAATTTATGCTTAAATTACAGTTTTTAACAAAAATAAATTAACAAAAAAATTATAATTCAAAATATTGTAGACATAGAATTGGTAATCACAAAAATTTATTTTAGCAAGAAAAAAAGTCTACATATAAAACATAGTGTTCATACAATTACATAAACCTTGTTTTATTACAAAGACTTTTCGTTATAAAAAAATTGTTTGCGAAAATAAAAATTCCGAAAAATGTTTTTTACTTAATTGATAATAAATTGAAAGAATAAATGATTGCATTTCAATAATCTGTTGAAAATTTAAAATTTCATAAAATTATAAACAAAATAAAATGAAATTTTTAAATTTAGGGTAAGATTTCTCAAGATTTAAAGTAGGATGGCTGCCCCTCTGCTTCTAAAAGGTCAAGTTGCCTCCCGGGATTTTTTATACGCACTTGATAGAGGACATCAAATTGAACCCAAATATGTAAAAATATTTTTGATAACTTACAGTGAGATGCTAAACCCCCTGCAATGGATTTTCAACTATAAAACCTCTCTCGTAAGCTAGATCACATTCATTTTTAAACTACAAATATGGTTTTGTTCAAACTTTATATTTTTAAAAAATAAAGACTCTAGTTTAAATATTTTAAGCATAATATCAATTTTTGTTTAATACGCATAATACAAAAAATAAGCAAGATAATAAAATGTTTTATATCTTATTTAAAACTACATAAAATTTAAACCGATACGTTTAAATTATTAAAAATCCCTCTTGTTTATAAGTAGTGCCTGAGTTTATTTCGTTTTATTTTCCTCCAAAATTTCGTGCGTTTTATTTGGTTTTATAAATTTTTATACGAATTTTGTTTAAATTCTTTACAAAATTTTCCCAAAAATTAGTTTTAATTGTATTTATAGATTTTGACTTTCATTTAATAAAAATAATCTAAATTTCTTTATTATAATTTAAATAATGACTACATATTAATACTTCTCATTAATTTCTTATTGAAAACTCAGATAAACAAATTCTATCTGATAGAATAATAAGACTAGACTCACTTTTATTAAAAAGTCTATTTAGAAAAATATCAAATGCCAACCAAAAACAATGATAAATATTAAGGTTTCTTAGAATAAATGCCTTTCAAATGTGTTTTTATTTTGTTTTATTTATTAAACGAAATTTTAAAAAATCTAAACTTGTTGCGTTTTATTTCGCTTATTTTGTAACGAAATAAACTCATGCACTATTTATAAGCAAAAATATTTTAACCGAAAATAATGTCAAATAAGTGTTTTATATTCCATTAACCATTTAATAAATTTAATGATTGTTATTATATTTTATCGAATTAGGAAACTTATTTACAATCTATAATAAATTTATTCTTTGTTAATTTAATTATTAATAATTCAATTTTGTTAAATATTAATTAAACTAGATATATTTACCTAAAAACATATATATGAAATTCTATTTCAATGCTAATAATATTTCTAATTTCAATTTATGTAGAAAATCAATTATATTGTTTTTCATTACATTTACGAAGTGATAATTAGTATATGTATTTGTTTTTCACGCACCCACCCATTAAAAATTTATCCTGCTATTCAAATAGTTTATTCATTTTCAACCAATTTTTTATATTAAAAATATTATTTATAAAATAATGTTCGGCTTATTTATTTCAAAAGTAAATTCTTAATTATGAGCATATCTTATATTAAAATTTGCATGCTTATATTACAGTTATTTCTAAATATTTACATAAATAATATTTAATAAAGTTTTATAGTTTTAATTTATTAATTGTTTTAAAATTATTTAAAAATCTTAACTCTGAGTTCATTAAAAACTATAAATTATGAAACAAATATAATTCGTATCAGGAATTTTCATCCTTTCCTCTGATTGACTTCTTGTTAATAACCTCCTTTAAGATAGTGTTTGAATTTCAATATGAGTTTTAATTAATATGAATATGGTATAATATAATAAGTTTCAAAGTTTAATTTTTTTAATTATAGTCATTTAAAGTTTTAAATTTAAAAAATTGGCAAGCTTAATTTAAAATAATACAAAATTGGATTCCAACAGATTTTACATAATTGATAATAAATAATAAAGTATTCTATTTAGAAAATTAAAAAGGATAAATGATAATAAACTAGATAAGATTATTCATTCCATAATCAAAACCAGATTTAACGGAACTACTATTCCGTTGACTAATTATTTCATGAATAATGTCTTTCATTATCATTGGATCGATATTTTTGGTCATTAAGTAGAAGAGAAAGTAGTCCCCGACATCACTCATTTCGCAGATTTGCCTCACTTCTTCTTCAATGACAAATCTGAACTTGGTCTTTAGCAAACGATAACGAATTTCCATTGAGAAAAATATAAGTAAACGCAAAACGACAGCCAATGAAGTGATGATTAAAATAAAGAAAAACCAAAACCAGAGGAATATATAAACCTTTTCGTTGATAACATTGAGAGGCAAAAGACATAAAATGTCTTTTTTCTCAACTGATCCGGAGTATCCATAGTCAGAGTATTTGCATTTCGTTATCTTTGGAAATACATATTTCATTGGGTCGGTCCTTATCTGATCGTCTAATAAAGAGAAACGGATGACATTCACTCCGTATTTCATAAACTCTCCGTCGAAGAACTCATTCATTAGAATTAATTCTATAATTATATGAAAAAGAGATAATATTTCACAGAAAAAGTAATGGAAGGCATAGTTTCGGTGATGTTTCATATGAATGACCAGGAATTCAATGATTCGTCTCTTTTTCTCTTCTCTGTCCTCATTGGGTAAGACATCGAGATGTAAGTCATTGGAAAGTGTCTTCATTAGTCCGCCCTCCCATCCCTTCCATATAAAATGGGGTAAATAGAATGCAATCCCTTGAATAAAGAGTACGATTGGCACCTGTTCAAAATACCCTTGGTCAATAATTAAACATTTGTTTCATTATAAATTCTATTTTAAAGTCATTAATAATCATATAATTAAAAATTAATTCTAACTAATGTTTAAATAGTAAATGTATCTTGGAAATTTATTGATACTAACCCATTGATAATAACTGTAAAACTTGAGTTCCTTTCCATAGGAATTCTCCACGCCTTCACTCGGGTTATATGGATTATTAAAACCACTTTTGACTAGATAAGTGTGACTCATCCAACAAAAACTATTAATAAAGATATCATGAATAGGATTAAAAATTCTTCCTAGATATATTAATAATCTATTATAAGTATATTTTTAAACCTAATATAATTATTATACTTATTATTGCAAGTTTACTATAATTTGAATATAAATTTATATATAGTTATCTTGGTAATATCAAAGTTATAAATGTTAAATATTTATATAAATGTCATTCAATTTTTCAAAGATAAATGTTTGAATACATAAGTTTGACATAAAGAGAATTTCCTGTATTTGATTTAAGTTTACTTTTAGTCTTAATTACTAAACATAATAATAATAAAAGTTAGACAAAATGAACTAGATAACATACATAGTGTATAATTTGACTGTGACGGCATCATTATTTTTATCTGAGGTACAGTGAATGGTATCACCCCCTGGTTAAATAAATTCAATGAGTATTAATTATTCATAAATGAGCATAATAATATTTTTGTTAAATGAAAAAGCTCTATATTTAAAAAGATTGTACTCGGTTACATACAGAATTGGTTTGCAGTAATAACAGTGGAGAACACAAAACAAATGCTTGAAGTCCACAACCAATTGAGACGGAATACTGTGCTGTCGATAGTTATTGTTCTCGATTTTAGAATATATTTAAGTCCACCGAATATGTCGAACATTATTAATCATTTAACATGTACTCTATAAACAAGTTTAAATATTTTACTAATTAATTCTAGACTTATAAATAAAAACAAAGTTTTATTTCAATAATTAATTTAAAAAAATAATATACAAATAATATTCTTGGCTAAAGTTTAAATAACTTACAAGTTAATATATTAATTTAGTAATAAATAATTTCTTTTTTTTGTATGCTAGGATATATTTATAGACGAAATATTTTCTTTCCGCTTTCGTAGTTTCCTTTACTATGTGATAGCCTTTTATATCCCTTTATTATCAAACCATGATGATTTTTTTTTACCAAATTTAGAATTATCTATATTAGGTAATTTTGTCAATTATCTAATTATAGACATATTGGTACGAGTCATTGTACTTTCAAGGCAAAAAATATAATATTTAATAAATTGGACGCTAAGTTGATATACTTGCTTATAAATTTGATTTATTTTTTGAATGATATAAATTCTTAATACATAATCTTATACATTCTCTTTAATTATAAAGGGATTAAATACAAAGAGAAAATTATTTATAATAGTAGGTTTTTTGTCCTACTTTTGGTTCATAATATGATTTGAAATTAATATTTATGTGGAACCCAGCGATGGCCACGTAAAAACTTAAAGATTACAGTCTTATAATTTTACCAAAATTTGTATACTTAAAAATTTACTTTTTATTTAAAATATTGATCTATAAAATGAGTAGAATTCGAATAAATTTTTTGTTTTGCTCTAGCTCTCAAAAAATTAAGAGGTGGTCAGCTTTTTATTGCAGTTTGGAATAACAATTTTTTGGGCTCAGGGGCCAAATTCCACTGGAACCAATAATATGTATAATGAGTAAATTGATACAATTCCGAATATTTTATTTAAATTTTAGTAACTAATTTAACTAAAGATTAAAGTTTGAATTACAGTCTCAAAAATAATTATTATATAAATATTAACTCAAATTATATTATAATTATTTTAATTAAAATTTTGAATTCATTTGATTAATTTATCTGATTTAATTGAGTCAATCCTATGACTAGGCTTGTTATAAAGAAAGTTTCTCAGAAAGTTTCTCGAGAAAGTTTCTAGAAAATTTCCACTAAGCTGAAGATGATTTCTTTTGCAAGAAATATTTAAAAATAAGCATAACTTTTATAAAAAGTTTTTATTGTTCTATCAGGTTTTATCATAAGTTCTGTCGTTTTTTCAGTGACACTTTTAAATTATAATATTTTTAGTTTTAGAATTCTACTTTAAATCAATATTTGTGCATATTTGGAAATACCAACAATTAGCCTTCAATTTGTATTATTTAGTTTTTTAATTTAATTATTAATTTATTTTTAAATCAATTAAAAGTAACAGGAGAAAATTAACAAAAAAAATCAAATTTTTTTGAAATGATTTTAAAACAAAATGACCTTTTAGAAAAATTGAATGATACATTTTTTAAATAGATCGCTTTGTCTTAAGTTGAAATTTATTTTAAAATTTTTTAAACAAAGAGCTATAATCTTAAAATAAACTAAAATTTGAACAAACGTCAAATTTTTGTAATCACTAATTACCAAGACAAGTTTAGTTGATTTTCAAAATAAATCCCTTTAAAATACTAGGCATATCAAGCACTATTTATCCAACATTTGTTAGATATATAGGATTATGATATCAAATATTTTGCAAAATATCGTTCAAAAAATTTACTAAAATTGCAATATTTTAACTAAGATTTGAGGTCTATTTCCAAGGTTATGGTCCTTTGTTTAAATTTTTTAAAAATATATTTCAACTTTTGATAAACCGGTCTATATAAAAAATTTGTCATTCAACTTTTTAAAAAAGAAATTTTGTTTTAAATTAAATTAAAAATAAATTAAGATTTTTTTTAATTTTTTCCCGATTACTTATCATTGATTAAAAAATAAATTAATAATTAAATTAAAAAACTAAACAATACAAATTGAAGGCATATTATTGGTGTTTTCAAATATATACAAACAATTATTAAAAACAAAATTATAATATCAAAAATATTATAATTTTAAAGTGGCACTGAAAAAACGACAGAACTTATGTTAATACCTGATACTTTTGGTTCATAATGTGATTAAAAATTAATATTAATGTGGGACCAATAATATGTTCCGAATATTTTATTTAAATTTCAGAAACTATAGATTAAAGTTTGGATTACAGTCTCATAAATAATTATTATTTTAAATATTAACTAAAATTATATTATAATTATTTTAATTTAAATTTTTAATTGATTTGATTTAATGGATTAAGTTCTATGACTAACTGAAGACATGGCCAATGGTTTCTGTCTCAGGGGAGGGTATTTTGATAAACCTCGACAGACCTAGTGCTTGTCCATAGACGTAATGTTAAAGTTTTCACGCATCAGTGGGGTATTTTGTCGATTTTTTCGTCTTAGGGGGGTTTCAGGGTGGTATTTTGAAATATTGGCCATGCCTGTTTACTGTCAACTTTTTTCTTAACTATGGATCAAATATAACTCAAATGTGGAAAATTCACAACTGAAAAGGTAAAACGCTTTGCTTGCACTATCGTATTGTAATTATCTTGGTATCTTTAGAAAGCTTATAGTGTATAAAATAGATTGATAGTCTTTATATCGGCGTAGTTTTATGTAGTCATGTGAAAAAGAGCTTTGTAAAATTGAATTTTATAATTTTCAGTTGTTGAAACTCAGTTGACCATATTTCTATCGTTTCTCAAACGTTTTTGATGATCTTGGCAGTATATTAAAATGTATCTATTACTCTCTCAAATGTATATTAAACAAGGTTTGAGGGCAAAGCTATATACACTACATTTATGAAGATTTATCAAAAGAGAGGGTAATCGAAAAGGTTTTAATGTTTTGATAGGTTAGTGTACAGAT
>JAQIXI010001970.1:0-11657 GCA_034700165.1 Galumnidae sp. Gr-Ori-00277 | reverse complement strand
AATTTTATAAGTATTTATTGTCAAGCTAATTTTCATAAAGCTTCATAAACTTCTTGATAAACAAATGTCGATTCCTGCATATAATATTCCTGCATATCACTTTTACTATTGAAGTGAATAATGTATTTATTTTTTTTTAAAATGTAATTCGAATATATTTTTCCTTTGAATACATTTTAATCATTAAATGAATACATATTTTATATTGAATTTCATATTTGACTCATTATTCGTGTGATTAATGTAATTGTTTTAAATCATCAGTTTTTACTTTTAATACGACTTATCAAAAAATTATATTTTATATTTTAAATATTCAAGATATTTTTTATTTGTAACAAGGTATTTTTCATATAATTAGTTAAAACTTATATTCTAAATTATGTCAAAAAAAAACTTATTTTTATCATTTGTTATTCAAACAGAGAGGGAGTGGTCTTTATAATACTTTTTAAAGAAAGAATATCAAGGTAAGTTTTATTGTTTTAAAATTGAAAATACTTTTATTGTGTTTATTTGGAATATATTTATTTAGCCAAGGTTTAAAAGTATATATTAAGAATGGCCAAGTTGACTCCAATTAAAATCCTGGAGATTGACAAAGTCGAGGGACAAATCCGAAAGTCTAAATATTCACTCAAAAAAGAAAAGTTGACAGAACTTTTGGATCCGATTAAGAATATGGAAGTTGTGGTCATCGCTATTGTCGGTCAATCGCGGAGAGGAAAGTCATTCCTTATGAACTATATGTGCCGTTATCTCAACGATTATAATAATATCAATGGATGGGTGGGCAACAGAAAGAGTCCACTCGAAGGCGAGTACTTTATTTTTTATTTTTAAAAATAGAACTTGGTAAAAAGCATCATTAAAAAGCTCTTATTTTTTTATATTTAAATAATAAAAAGGTTTTGGATGGAAGTCTTTATCCGGTCCGAACACATTCGGATTATGGCTCTCAAACCCATTTATTGTAAAGCAGTCAAATGGCAAAGAATTGGCAGTTCTTTTAATGGACACTCAGGGATTGTTTGATGATCTCTACGACCAAAGAGACTGGTCTACAATTGTGGGCATAAGTCTATTGGTTTCTTCGTTTCTTATCGTTAATGTTTTCACTGATATATCTGACGATATTTTAACAACTCTTAACTCATATATAGAATATGGTCTGAAAGTTGTTGAGAACAATACAGAAAACAAAGACAGTATTCCCTTTCAAACTCTTGTAAGTAATCGCATAGACTTAGAAATAATTAAATAATTTTTTGCAATTAATTCAAAGTTATTTCTCGTTCGGGACTGGAATAAAATGAATGAATTTAAGTTTGGAATGAATGGGGGAAAGCAATACCTCGAGAATAAGTTAATTGTGAAAAGTAATCAGTCAACTGAAGCACAGAATGTACGCCAAAATATGAAAAAGTGCTTCACTGATATTTTATGTTATTTAATGCCATCATTTGGAGATACGGTGGAGAGGGAAGACTTTAATGGCTCTTTCGATCAGTTGAGGGACAGATTTAAAGCAAAACTTAAAGAGTTTATTACAATAATCTTAAATCCGGGAGATTTAGTGCCCAAAACTATTAACGACACACACATTACAGGTGATGAGCTCTGCCAACTGTTCCAGGCATTGGCAGAAGTATTCAATAGAGAGGAAATGCCCGAAAGTGAGGATATAAGGGATGCCAACGCAAAACTCATCGATAAAATAATTATGAGGAAATTTAAGGTAAGTTTTAAGTAAAATTTTCTAGGTTATTTATTAGTTTTAATAGGATATGTACTTGAGTAATCTACAAACTTACACTCGAAGTCAAGTATTTATACCAAGAAAAGAGCTGAAAGAAAAGAATGAAAGGTTTTGGTCAGAATATGTCGAAGAGTTCGAGAGTTCAATGAAATCAAATAACACTAAACTCGTCGACGAATTAATAGAATATTTGAACTCTACTTATAAAATAGTTTATAACCAAAACGAAGAAAAACGAAAACAAGTAATGAAAGAAAAAAGAGGTATTTTGGGACAGAAATTCATGGATATCCTAAACAATCGGCTCAAAAATGCCAAGTTTGTTGACATCTATGTTTTAGAGGAATTATTCAATACTTTGGAGGAAATGATTTTGGATTCTTATAAACAATGTTTTGGTGGAGAAGAAGAGGTTTTATTCCAAAAGGATTTATATGAAGTAATATAATGTTGTGTTGCTCCTAGGTATAATTAGTTTGATAATTTTCAGCTCAAGATCTTTATGACTAATCTGGAAAAGGAAAAGAGAAAGGACATTTTACTCCGAAACAAAGAGTTTGAAAAAGAAAAAGAAGAATACGTTGAAAAAGTGGCCCAATTTTATAACAAATCTATGAACCAATTATTGAAAGACAAAGTATTTCTCGAAGAAAAACAGTTCAAAGAATCAGAAGTTGAGATAAGAACAAAAATTGAAACTAAATTTAAACAAATCTATGATTTCGGGAATAAAACGGCAAACGATATGTTTTATTATAGAGTAAATCAGAGACTAAAGGAATTGAGAAATATTTTTAAAGAACAGAATAAAACAAAATGTCATCAAATTATCGAAGAGACCACAAAAGTTATCTCAGATTCTATTGAGTGCTATAAAAGGGAAATGAATGATGTCTTACATCTAATCACTTCAGAAGAAAACCTTCAAAAGAGTCATCAAAAAATCCTAAATAAAATTTATGATGAAATGCAAAATAGACTTCCATTTAAAATAAAATATTTCATTGAAAAATATATTGAAAACTTTACAAAAGAAGTCAATAATTTGTTTGAGAGTTTTCTAATTGATATAAAAGCGAGAAAAGAAAGTATTCATAAAAAGTATTCAAATGCTTTGAATGAAGCAAAGGATCACTACATCGAAGTATATTTTTAATAGACTTTTTATATATAAAATTATTTTCTTTTTTAGGAAATGATTAAATCAATTCAAGAAAACGCATTCTTTTCCTCAAAAGAATTGGAAAATATTCATAAGAAAAACAGAAAAACTGCTCTAAAAATATACGAAAATCATTTCGATGAGAGTAATGAAGAAGAAAATTCACTTTTCTGGAGCTATCAGTCAAAGCTTAAGAAACTAATTGAAGAGGAATTTGAAAAATTTGAGAAAAGCAATGATAACAATCAAAAAGTCGAAGGATATGTCGATTTTTTAATTAAGGAATCAATTAATAAATTCAATAATCAAATGAATAAATTCCAGGAAAATGCAATAAATGAGGAACAGCTCTCAAACCATTATTCTGTGCTTAAAGAAGAGCTTAAAGGTGAAATGTTATCAAATGATACCATTTCAGATAAAGATCTTATCAAAAACAGATTGCCACAGTTCGAGGCCGATTTGTCACAAATTTATTCCTCATCCAAAAATGAACTGAAAAATAAAAAGACCGAGTGTGAAAAGAAAGTTAACGATTCTGTAAACCAATATAAACAAGTATGCTAATAATTTTTGTTCCTAGAAGTTTTATATTATTTTATTTTTGCAGTTAATGGACAAAGAGATGGAAAACGTTGAATATCTTCCCATCGATAGTCTTAAAGCTCTCCATAAAAGTATTAAAAGTAATATCATATCAGAATTAAGACAAATGAAGACTTTGTTTGGAGTCGATATCAACGTCTATATCGAGAAAACTAAAGATATAATTGAAAACGAATTTTCAAATTATTTCTTAAAAGAGGTTAAACAGAAATATTCAAAAGAATTGAATTCTTTGATGGAAACTATTCTGATTGAAGAACATCTCATCAATAATAACAAAGAATTAGCAAAACAAATATTACAAGAATTCAAATATGGCGTAAAAATATCGGATAAGTCTTTACTAATGTCACACCAAAAAGAGTTGCAAGATCATATGGATGAAGAGTTTACAATATTTTCAAATGATTTTAAAGAGAAAACTGTTGACAGTTATAAAAATCTATATCTACTTCTGTATTCTCAATATAACCAGGTATATTTTTAAAGAAGGTTTATATAAAATAATTTATTTAATAATTTTTTTTAGGAAATGCAAAATATAATCCAAAGCGAAGAAAATGTTTCCGATGACTTCTTTGAAAATATGCATAACGTTTTGAGTAAAGACAATTTTGTTTTGTTTGAGAATCATATAAAGGAAAACCCTTGCGTTGAAGGAAACACTTATTTTTTGCAATTAAAGGAAAAGATTAATGAGGAATACCTCAGATTAAAGCAACGCTTTGAAGACAAACAAAATATAAAACAAAAGGATTTAAAGATTTCTATCAAAGATCTCGAAGAGATGTATCAAAAGGAAATGCAAGAAAAGATTAATACTGTGGGCACTAAACATGAGTTAAAAGAAAATCATTTAAAAGTTAAGGAAAAACTGTTAAATGACTTCAGAAAAACTCATAGTTTCAGAGATGAGAAACAAATGATGTCTTATATTGAAATAATTGAACAAAAATTCGAAAAAATTTATTTGGATTTCCAAGACTTGTTTGATATGAATAACCAAAACCTAAGACGAGATATAAGAAAGTTTTATAGCGAAGAAATGATGAAATACTTTCAAAATAATCAATTCATTCCTAAAATAGATTTCAATAGAAATCATAGATTGACTCTAAAGAAAACCACTGAAAAGTTTAAGTCACAAAAGCCTGGATTAGATGAAAAAAGTTTCAATAAAGTTATCGAACCATTTATTGCAGATATATTGAAGAAAATACTTGAAGACAATCAACTCAATAAAGAAACCGATTCTCCAGCGATTGGTATAGATTTGGGAACCACTAATAGTTGTGTCGCCTATTATATACCAAACACACGAAAACAGAATAATGTTTTTGTTATCCCTAATGAGTTCGGAAACCCAACGACTCCGAGTGTTGTCTCATATAGGGATAACTCAATAATTTGTGTAGGAGAAGTGGCAAAGGATGAGATACACTCTTATCCCAGAAATACAATATCTTCTGTGAAGCGATTTATTGGACATAACTTTAGTGATGAATCCGTTCAAAAAGATATGAAGTTATGGTCTTATAAAGTTGTGAACGATAAGAACAACCCGAAAATCAGTGTTAAAGTTGACGGCAAGAATGAAAAGTTATACCCCGAACAGGTCTCGGCTGAAATATTGAAGAAAATGAAAGAAATCGCTAAAAGTCATTTTGGCTTCGAAGTAACCAAAGCCGTAATAACTGTCCCTGCTTATTTTAATGATGGACAGAAAGAGGCCACAAAAGATGCCGGAAAACTGGCCGGACTCGAAGTGCTCAGAATAATCAACGAACCGACCGCTGCTGCCATTGCTTTTAAAGTCGATAGAAATGAAGAGTTAGAGATTAGGTATGGGTTTAGTTGTATTTATATTATTTTTTTTTCTAAAAAAGGTTTTTCATTAGAAATGTTCTAATCTTCGACTTCGGTGGCGGAACTTTTGATGTATCTATTCTTGAGATAAATAAAGGGAAGATTAATGTAAAAGCAGTCGATGGGGACAATCATTTGGGCGGCGATGATATCGACACTAAAATTATTGAATACTGTTTGGAAAGACTCTTCGAAAAATTTATGATAAGACTCGAAGGACCTGAAGGAGAGTCTGCGATGTGTCGACTCAGAAAGGTATGTGAAGAACACAAGAAGAAACTGACCGTAAAAGTCGACTCAACGAATATAACAATCGATAACTTCTATAAAAGCTATGACTTAAGAGTACTTTTGACGAGAGATAAGTTCGAAGAAATAAATAACATTCACTTCGAAAAGTCAATAGAAGTGGTGAAGAGAGCACTCAATCAAATAAAAATGAGTCCTTCAGATATTGATGATGTGGTTCTCGTCGGCGGTACCACTCGAATACCAAAAGTTCAGAAAATGTTATCGGAATTCTTTGGAGGGAAAAACCTTGATCATTGGGTGAATCCGGATGAAGCCGTAGCTAAAGGGGCTGCCATTCAGGCGGCACTACTCAATGGAATTGAATTCCTCGGTGAAGAAGAGATGGAGATTAATGATGTGACTCCTTTATCTCTTGGTATTGAACTTTTCGATGGCTCCTTTTCAATAGTAATAGATCGAAATACTCCGGTGCCCACCATTGCTACCAAACAGTACTTCCCTTCCCGTGATTTTCAAACCGAGGTCTCTATTATTATATATGAGGGTGAAATGAAAATGGCAAAAGATAACCATCGTCTGGGTAAATTTTATTTGAGTGGTATTCCCCCAACACTTTGTCGAGAACAACCCATTGATGTGACTTTCAATCTCAACGACGAGGGAATACTTAAAGTCAAAGCAAAGATTGTGAGCACTGGAGGAGAGAAAGAGATTGAAATCACTGAACATAAGGGACGGCTCACCGAAGATTTAATTGAAAAACTCCTAAAAAAGGTATTTACAAAACAATATATAAAAATTTAATTTTATTTAATTACAGGGAATATAATTCAGACATTGATAAACAACTTATCAAGCAACATTTTTTTAAAAAATGATTTTCTTTAACATTAATTGAATAAATATTTTTTTAATCTATCTAAATTTTACAAAAAAAATACTAAATAAATTGTAAACTTATTGCTAAAAATTTAACCATTTAGCAAGTTTATTTCAAATAAATATAAAACTTTAAATATTAGCAAGCTAATTTAAATTTTAAATGATGCTTCGAGTGTTGTGTATTCTGCTTCTATGAAATAACTACTTCCAACAAAAAGACCTGGTCACTTTAAAATTGGGTCAGATTTTAACTCAAGCAAATCTCAAGTGTGATGGATATCAATTAATAGAAATTCTCCTTGAAAACTAGATTTTACTCTTAAAATTTTTATTTTACCTAGCAACTTTTTAAACAGGATTCAGATAAGACCAAAACTTAATTATTTTTATGATGTATTTTGTGTGATTCCAATCTCCGGTGAGTTGATTAAAGCAGCTTGGTGATTTCAGATGATTTAGCAAAACAAAAAGAGTTATTTTCATTTGGTGTTAGAATTTAAGAATTATTTTACTATTATATATCTGTTAGTTAATACAAATGATTTTTATTTGACCTATTAGAGATTGTATCAACTTAAATCTAAATTAAATGCAATAGGTTAGTTTTCTACCTTGATAATACAACTAATCTGATATATTACATTCAAATTTGCGGGTTAACAAAATAATTGATATTTAATTTTAAGTATTTTTATGTTTTATAATTTTGATTCAAAGTATTAAAAAATATCTCATTTACTCATTATTTTATTCATTTTATAAATCTTTCAGTTTTTTGCATAATTATATCTAAAGAGTTTTTATGAGTCTTTAATATATTTGGTGTCATTTCTTTAGATTTGATAGCATTTCGTGTCTCTTCTATTTTCTTCTGGTAGTTATCTCTTAAGAACGAATTCATATCATCACATCTTCTAATCCTCTCCTCAACAAACTTTAGATAAGTTTGTAATTCATTTCTTAATTCCTCCAATTCCTTATCAAAGGATGACGTCTTAACTTTCTTGATGACAGATATTTCCTTATCCTTGTTTTTAGGGGTCTGAACCTTCAGAATATTTTGATATATAAACTGCTTCTCAGTATTCATATCATTAAGAGTTAATCCAATTCTCAAATGCTTTATATTGAAATTAATATTTGATTGAGAAAACGAGGGAACAATCGCTGTATTAATAGATATTTCGCCCAAAGAGTTGACTTTTAATATAATATTTTGAGAATAATTTTCTAATTCAATTGAGGCTTTTTCCAGGACTATTTTATAGCTGTCCACTTTGATAGAACCAAGTTCATTTTCTTGATAAATTTCTAATGTAATAGGATATATTTCTGGATTACTTTCGATTTGGTAGTAGTCTTCGACGGGTAAGCACTTGTTCTTATCAATTAATAATTTCTTAGGTGATATTGAATTTGAATTACGGATTGTATAAAATATGGAATAAAGTGAAGCTTCAGTTATATCTATTTTATTGTAGAATTGTTGGCCATAAAGTGCTGTTCCCTTGACTATAATCTGAATGGGATCGCAATTGTAGATAATATTCTTCTCATACTTTTTGTTGTTTTTGATGTAATTTTTAATATCTGGTATCAAATCAGATGAACCAATGATTACAATATTCTTCAAAATTATAGTTCTTTTTATGAAATAAAAATAATATTTTTCTAATATGTCATCGATTATGACTTTGAAGGACTTTTTAATCACTTCTTTATAATGATTTTGTTGCCGCGATTTTCTTATATTAGACATCTCTCCTAATGTTAACTTGTGTTGAATATGAGTCTTATATTTGATTTGGTTGTGACTGATCTCAACGACTGCTACGACACAAATATTGTCATTCATTGAAATGAATAATACATTAATGAGAACTCCACTGATATTATTGTTTGCATCATTAATGTAAGCGATTGCGGCCGAAGTTATTTCTGTCAGTATTTCCACGGAATCAAATCCCGCGATATTTGCGATGTCTTTCATTGCATTCCTCTGTTTTATATTAAAATGTGTCGGAACTGTAAACACAGCTCTATTTAGAAGTGCTTTCTCTTTGTTTTGGATATTATTTTTAATGTCCAACACTTGTAACGCAATTAAAGACTCGACACTCAATCCAATGGTTTCTGAATTATGTTTGACATTAACTTTCAATTCATGATTAAATTCAAACGGAATTAAATATTTTTCATTTTTATTGAGTGAAGTCATTCCCAAAAGAGTTTTGATATCGAACTCATTTTTAGGGTTATTTTTTCTTTTATAATATTCTTTAGCCTCTGATCCGACCATAACTTTATCTCCGATTGCAATACAATTGGGTCTGGAATTCCATTCATTACATTTAGTCTTAATTCCGTTTTCATATGAAAGAAAAAAGATGTTATATCGACCGAAATATATAGCTATTGATTTCTCCTTGGTATTATTTTGAAAAACTTTTAATGTATTCTCTTTAGCATTAATTTCTTTGTTTTCGTTAATTTTTGATATAATTTTTTGTTCAAAAGAATCTAAAAATGTTTTTTCAATACTATTGATCTCTTCAGTGATTTCTTCTCTTTTTTCTAATAATATTTTTTTATAAAAATCTTTAGAAAAATATTTCAAATCCAAAATCACTTCCATTTCATTCATATAATGATTAATGGCTTTTTGTTTAATTGAATCATTATTTTCGTGAAATTCTAATATATTAAGTCCTGTTCCGGAAGATATGAATTCTTTCATTTTATTCTCGTAGAGAATAACAGAAGACTCAATCGATTGTTTTATAGTATTCTTGAACTCAACTGAATTTTGAGAGTGTTTTGCAAATGACTTATTGAAACACATTCTAAGACTCTCTTCTATTAGTTTAAGACAATTGCTTTTCAAATCATTTTCATATTCATTGAAATCACATCTTTTTATGACAGCATTTAAAGTGTATTCCAAAAGTATATCAAATATTGTGTTCACTTCTATTCGGTTGAAAAAACCTGTTCTCAGTTTTTGATCAAATTTTTCCACAAACAATTGAGAAACAAATTCAGAGATTTTTTCAGTAATACTTTCTTTATTTTTATGATTTTCTTTATTCGTTTCCAATAAGTTTTCAAATATTCTTCTCAAATGTGTCTTAACAATAGTGTCCAGTTCTTTGTCACCGCTTTTTATAATACTTTTTATTCGTGTTTTGTTCATTTCATTCATAACCTCTTCTTCAATATATCGACTTTCGTTTAATTGTTTGATCCAATTATTCCTATAGTCTCTGACCTGAGCCAAAACGCTCTCAAATTTAGATTTCTTTGCACTCAATTGTTTGGTTAACTTTTTATTATCCAAACTTTTATAATTCATTTGTTCTTTTTGTTTATCATATAATTGAAGACAAAGTTTATTATGGATATCATTCAAATCATAATCAAAAGACTGTAATTTGAGCCTTTCCTCAATTGTTTGTCGCATATGTTTTTCATACGATAATACTATTCCAGAGAATTGTATCTCAGAGTTGTTTATAATTTCTTCACTTTTTATGTGATTTAATTTTAAAATTCCTTCAAAAATCATTTTAATGAGTTCTCCAGAATATTCTCTAACAAAAGGATTTGATTCAATTAATAATTTATTTTCTAAAACTTTATTCTTATTCTGAATGTCTTTAATATACTTTTCATCTGAAAAATATTTTATCCAATCATTCAAATAGTTGTCAACAATTTTCATGACTTTCTGATATTCGTCAAACTTTTCAAACAAAATAATCCCAAAATTATTTTGAAACATATCTTTACTTTCATTAAACTTTCTCTTATCCATTAGTTGAGAAATACTTCCCTTAACTTTAATATGTAAATCAATTAATTCCACTTCAGTTAACTTAACCTCAAATATGTTATTAATTTTTGTCGAAATTTTCATTTCAATCATTTCTTTCATTCTTTTATTGTATTCTTCAATCACTTCATTGAAAGACATATCAAACTCTTCTTTCTTTATAAATTGTTTGTCTATATCTTCCTTACTTTTATTCTGAGCTCTTATGCGAACACTTGCATCACTTTGATCTATGCTCAACTTATTTACTTTAGTTTTGAGTTCATTATCTAGATCATTTTGTATACCTCTCATCAAAAACTGCTGTTCTGTTGACTTTTCACTTTTATATTTAATATGTTCTGAACTTTTCCTTTCAGTTGAGGGAAAGTTCTGCAAAAAAAAATTATATACAGAAGTTTGAAAATTATATTAAAATGAACCTGTAAATTTTCATCAGTCATTTCATCTTTTCTTTCAGTTTTGCAACTGATATGAGTTGTATTCAATGGACTGAAGAACTCATCGGTTTGTAATCTTAGACCTTCTGTTTTGCCATTTTTTATTAAAATTTGTTTGTTTTCACTTTTATATTCTGTTTTATTGAAACCATTTCCTATTTTCTCCTCATTTAAAGACTTCTGTAATTAAATATATGTTATTTAATTAAATAGATTTACATTTAATTTGCTCTTTACTATGGAAAATCTTAATATCTTGGTATATTTTATTCTTAGCATTTTATATTTATTATTATATAAGTTTATCATATTCTATACCTAAAACAAAAATTTTTTTTGGATTTTTTAGTTCTAAATGTTTTAAATATTAATGTTTTACTGTATGTGATTTTAACTAACCTTATCAATAACTTGTTCTTTTTTATCAAACAGTTCAATGTCGTCGTCTAATTCCAGGTTAAGTTGATTAATATTGTTAATAACCATATTCTTTGAAAAGTTAGGAAAAAATTCAACCGATTGTGTCGTAATATTTTCGCCAAAACTTTTATATTTGGATTCACTTTTTGACAAATCAATAGATTTTTCTTTTATTTCAATAAAGTCTTCCCATCTTTCTTCTGAATAATATTCCTCTGACTCTTCGTTTAGTATATCTTTAAAACCTTCCTTTTTATGTGACAAATCATTTGATCCATAGTTAAATAAATCTTTTCCCAATTCATTCAAAAAATTATCACAATTTCTTTCCATCAAAATGTAATCCATTGAATTTTTAATCAAAATGTTATCCATTGAATTTTCGATTAAAATGTTATCCATTGAATTTTCGATTAAAATGTTATCCATTGAATTTTC
>JAQIXI010001969.1:0-11663 GCA_034700165.1 Galumnidae sp. Gr-Ori-00277 | reverse complement strand
CCCCTGGGGACTTTGAGGTCTTAACATTAGCGTCTATGGGCAGGCACTATCTCTGTCGAGGGTTTTTTGGCTCAGGGTAGGGTATACCCCCCTCAGGATCGAGACCTTTCGCCATCCCTGGTGTAAATGTTTCACATCAAATGATAAAATATATTTAAACATGCAAAATCCATTTTTCACAAAAATCGTATATTGGTTATCAAGGTATAAACATTTTATTTTTATTTTAATGTAGTTTTAAAATGAGTTTTCATTCAACCTTATTAAGTTTTTTATATGAAAATTTGTAAAATTTACATATTATCTATCACCAAATTTTTAGTGATTGTGATCATCACGAACACCTTAACGACAACCATCTTGGTTGTTTTCAATTTACTAATTTTGATGTAATTTACAATTAATGGATAAAAATATATTAAACAAAATTATTAAAAATAAAAAAGTTGTTTCAAAATGAAAATGTGATTAATAATTGTTTCGATCAATAAATTGTTTGGCAAATTGACCAAGTGCATAGAAAATTACTAATTTTTAGTACTTTTGAATTCAATATTTTTAAAAGAAAGTAGAAAATAATTGTTGCGGGATAATTTGAAAATTTTTATCTGGATAAATTATCGTTTTATTGATTTCTTCAATTGAGCCCATAAAGTATTCTTGGTTAAATTATCTTTTCAGTCAATTTTTCAATGATTAATGAGACGACAAATTATTTCTTTACGATCATTACTTCATTTATAGACGTCTTAATTAGTTTAAGTAATATTTACTTCAGTCCACATTCGAAGAGATAATTCATAAAAATCTGATTCTTTTTTTATCAGACAATTAACCCCATATCGAAGCAAAGCATAAGAACAGCGAAACTAATTTTTATATTGACTGCAAACAAAACAATCATTTGGAGGTCTCTTCGCATCTTTAGAATGTATTTCTTATAAGTTATTACTGTTGTGATCACACAAACATTCACTGCATATCATTATTTGTAAAGGGATAGTTATTTATTGATTGAAATAAATGACAAGGTTACATTTGACAAGATCACAATTCCTCATTTCTTTATATTGCTATTATTTTGAATAATAAAAGAGTAATCAATACTTTCATTATTTATCCGTCAATTTAGAGAAAATGAATTAATTTTGAATGAATTCGTTAAAACATTTTAAATGATAAATAAGTTATTAATTATATTCATTAGATTTTATGGATTTATTCTTAAATTTGTTTATTACGAAAGATTTGTTGTAATTTAAATCGATTTAATGTCTTACGACATAATGACTGTAGGAATAGATAATATTTTCATAATGAAAATATAAACACCAAGGATACTTTGCCTATTTTTAAGTTTGGAGTCAGGTATTGAATAAATTATTCGGAATAACTTTAGAAAAGTAATTATTTATATGATTGCATTGATTTATATTAATTTCTAAGTAGCATGTTCATTTAATTAAACAATAATACTTTGACAAACTACCTGGTCGTTTTAATAATTTCATTTTTAATCATCTGAAAGAAAGTGACGTTTCTTTTATAGATTTTGTGAACATTATATTTATGTAAATGTTTTGATAAATCGATTTCATTATTCACACCATTTCTCTATTAAACGACATTTGGTTTTAAGACAAAAATATCGAAATGTTTATTATTTTGACGATTAAAGTGAACTAACATTTTGTTATAGCTATAAATAAATATAAAATTATTAGTTTGACAATAGGTATGACTCTTATATCCTTTACAATAAAGTTTAAGAGATTTTTTAGGATCAAAATTATTTCAAAAATTAGAAAAATGTTAAGAAATAAAAGAAGATTTCTAAAGAAAGTGAACTGGAAGGTTTTTCTTAAAATTGTTGTCGTTTTGTTCAGTTTTTTTGGATTTTTCTATCAATCCTTCGATTATTTCGTCAAATATTTTAATTATCCGACTTTTGTTGACGTCAGAAGTGAAAGGAGTCGAACGATAGACATCCCTTCCGTTACTATTTGTATCCCATCTTTGACTTCGAGGTCTCTTCTAATCAAAACTTATCCTCAAATAATACAAGAGTTGAAGCCTTCGGTCAAAAATACAACAAAAATAGATGTCGACGAAAAAGACTTATTTCAAAAATATGAGAACATATCGGCCCAAACAGTGTCGCCACAAAACTTTTTTGACCTTGGTGCTCATGCAAGTGATTTTATCGAATGCCAAGTTCTAAGACCACAATATTTCGAAGAGTTTTCAATCGACAATTGGATTCCTTGCGATAATATATCAGATGTTTTGGAGACAATCGGACCGAACGGCAAATGTTTCACATATTTTACAAAATTGAATCAAAACGAAACTCAATATTCAGAGAAAAAATTTAAAATAGATATCTATAAGAGTGTTAGGGATCAAACGGGTCTCGTCATTAAAATCAAAGTGACATTCAATGCAAGCGATTACGTGGACGTCGCAAAAATTGGTGACGAATCGATTACATTACACGAAACCTCTGGTATTCCAACAGAAGTAAAGCGCCGGCGATTGAAAGCCGGCACTACTTATGATATTTATTTTACGAAAATCCTGACCACAAACCTTCCGATTCCCTACAAAACCGATTGCATTGATTATGAAATGTTTAATCGTTTGGTACCCCAATCAAGAGTTGATTGTGTGGACAGATGTGTGAAAGACATATACTATGATAACTGCAATTGTTATCCTTTGCATGTCGTCGTACGACACGATATTGTCATTAGTCGTAATTTAAGTCTTTGTAATGACACGAATCAAGATTTAAAAGTTTGTAAACAATTAGAACTCGAGAGTCGATGTTTTGATTGGTGTAAACTTGACTGCAGTGAAGTCACTTATGAATTCGATACCGAAGAAGATGTCTATCCCTCAGACTCTGAACTACTGGAAGCGGAAAATGAAGACAAAATAAGACTTCAAAAGATTAGAAACTTTACGGCAATAATAAAATTGTGGCGAAAAGTGTCCGGCGATACTCTCTATGAATATAAAGTGGAACTGCCTTTAATTCAATTATTTAGTTTTGTTGGGGGTTTGGCCAGTCTATGGCTCGGCATCTCTTTTATTGCATTCTATGATTTTATGGTAAATTTCGTAACATTTGTCTACAAATCTAAACCTTTTGAGAAAATAAGGAAAAGAGACGCCGCAGTCACTGCTATCTCCAAATGGAATATTAAGGCCAAAAACAAAAAGATTATTCTGTCCTCAAAAAATGCAGAGTCTAATGTTGGAAATGTAGGAAAACCCCGAACTCTAATGTTTCTGAACAACACTTGAAAATCGATTTTACGAATGGAATCGGTTTTCAATTTTTTTTTAATTAAAAGAAATTATTTTTTTAATAAAAACATTAAAGAATTTAAAGAATTGGGAAAAAAATAAATATTAAAGTATTTAAAGAATGTTATTGTTGTGGAATATTAAACGACATATAAATTATTTTCAATAAAATATTATAAAATATATGAAACACTTTTGCGTTCAATTCTTATTCATTCAAAAAACATTGAATCCCTACCAAAAGACGGCACAAATGTTCTGTTGGTTTAAGAAGTGAATCACAACATTCTTGATATTTAACATTAGAATAGAAAATAAACAATTGTTTGACAAAAGTCTTAAGAATAATCTTTTTAAGTATGAAATTAATTGTTTTAATTGAAAATTTTTAAAAGTTTTAAAAGAAAACTAATCATAACTAATATCATGAGAATATTGTGAAGAACTCAATTGAAAATTATTTAAATGGAATTCATTAAATGAACGAAATATTTTAGGCCTCAATCGTCTCAATAGACGCCATAAATCGTTCTGAAAAGAAAAAGAAAAGTAAAGATTATATAATATTTTATTTAAGCAAAAGTTTAGTTTCATTCAAAATATGAGATCATTTGGGCTAAAATGTTAAACATTTCTTAAAGAAATTCATAAATTCAGGTCCTTATCATAGGTTTGCTATTGAATGGGTTAATAAAAATATTTTTTGTATTTCAATCAATGAAAGCAAAGTTTTATTCTCAAAAGACATATAAAATTGATTGCCTGCTATTTGATTACATCGAATATTTATGAAAATAAAATTATTTTTAAAATCAACAATAGTTTTGTTTTGCATTTTATTAAAATGAATTTTTCAATTACCTAGCATATTTTCTAATAATTTTATATTTTAAAAGTTTTATAAACTTAATTATAAAAGAGTCAATGAATGTTTCTTTTTTTTCAATATTCTTACTAGTTTAGAAAAAAGTATGCAAAACTTAAAATTCTGAAAATTAAAATTGATCTTGATCAAATATTATTTATCCTATTTTAATGAAACTTGATGATCTAAAGCAAATTAATAACGTGTAATAAATTATCTCAAACAGTTCTAAAATTATTGTCTTTAAAGAAATTATTATTTTAATAATTTAACAAGTTGAAAAAGAAAACACATATTGAAAAATTATTTATATAAAAGATTAATTTTCATAAAAATTAGATAAATTTGCCGATTATTGATTTCATATTACACATTATTGTATATTAATAATTTAGTAATTAAATTGTAGCTTGATTCTTTTTTGATAAAAATATTCCCATAAAAGTATCCATTTGAAACTTATTTGAAATATTAATATATTTTCATATAAGTTGTACTAAAGATTGTTATAAGCATTTTAGTGCAAATGCTTATAAGCAAGATCAGTTTCTAATATAGATTATATATTGTACAGTCTTTAAATGAAGTCCATGTCTCAACTCATTAATCACAATATACTTTAACATTGTTATTACTAATGAATTTGAAAATTTCAATACAGAGTTGAACATGGACTTTATTTAAAGACTGTACATTCTAGTTGATCACTGAATCAAAATTAACATTATCATTATTAAGAAAGGTAATTTTTATTTTGAGAATCTATGAATTTTTACAAGTTTATAGAGTTATTATAATACACCAAAGAATTCAATATTAGATTAAAACATTAAAATTTGTCGTAATTTTTACTTCAATAATATATTAGATTATAATCTTTTTAGGGTTTATATCATTTATTTTTCATAACACCTGAAATGTATGAGTGATATTGAAATGTACTATCTAATATTTTCTAATCTATCTAACATTTCTTTTTTGATTTTGTTTATTCATGCTTTTCCATAGACTTGATATTTTGATAAGTTTGCAAGTTCAAATTAAAGTAAAAATGAGAAGACCCTAAATGAATACTTCACTGAAAGGCTTGTCTGTAAGTTGGAAAGACTCCTATTTTGGTTTAAATGAGGTAATGCTTTCATTTAGAATTCTTGGCTATATTTGGATCAATGAGTTGATGCTTTACTTACATCTGGACCGACACTTTGAGTGACAGTAACAAGGTAGTTTAAGTCATTTACAAAACATATTAAGTAAAAATAAAGAACAAAAAATAACACTAAAAAACTTATATTAAACTAATAAAATTGTAAATTAACAAGGGGAATAATACTAAAATCAACTCTGAAGTCACTTAAATAAAGTTTTTTTTATGATTACTTTACAATTTTTATATAAAAATTTTACTTAATTTAACGGAAAATTTAATTTCCGTTATTTTTTGTGTTCTTTAAAAAAAAGGATAAGAATTATGGAAAAAACGGATTTAATCTTTTTAAAAAGAATGTGTTCCCACTCTTTCAACTACTAATGGATGGCTTTATTACATAATAAACAAATATATTATTGTATCATAAGATTAGGTCAAAATCTAATTATTGGTTTCCGGTTGATTAAAAGGACAGTTCTTTGAACTAAAAGGAGAGCTCTTTTTCAAAAAAAATATCAGTTTTCGAATTGAATGAAACTAAAAGAAATTCTAATAATAGTTGTTATCAAAAGATTTGAAAGATTACCCGAAAATTTGATGACATATATGAATAAATGAGTGGATTAATAAATGAGTGACTCATAGAAAGCCAATGACTGGCAAAATAGAGTCCAACGTATAGATTGTACTTAATGTCAGTGTCCAAACTTATTGGATTAAACCAAACAATGAGACCGAATAACTGGATTGGAGTCCAACATAAGACGAACATAATTACGATCAAAATCAACATTTTGACGACCTTTTCATGAGAAAAGAAAAAGCAATTAATATCAATACAAACCCAGAAAGAGATAAACTCTTCACTCTTATAATAACTAAACCTCCTTTGATGTCATTTTATTCCTTCTCCTAAGGGAAGGGAAACTTTAATATTTAAGAACATAAAAAATAGATAAGATTTTCTTCAATTTAAAGCCCTAAAACTTTAAAATAGAACTGAAGGACAAAATCGTTGAAATATGTTATGAGTTGTGAATATTATTTCTATATTAGAAAACAGTTTTTCTGAGTTAACTCTCAAACCAAGAATTCTAAATATTTTACTGATTTTTTTATTACAACTTTTTGAATTATAAAAGTAATAAAAAAAATTGTGCTTGGTCAAACGAGTAATTTACAGTCACCAACCATTAATTTGAATAAACCGTTTATTTGAACCAAAACTCAAAACCAAAAACCCATTCCCATAGACGTAATGTTAAA
This sequence comes from Galumnidae sp. Gr-Ori-00277, assembly GCA_034700165.1. NCBI lineage: Eukaryota > Metazoa > Arthropoda > Arachnida > Sarcoptiformes > Galumnidae > Galumnidae sp. Gr-Ori-00277. The sequence goes on along the minus strand of JAQIXI010001969.1, from coordinate 5,070 downwards.
AAACTACCGATAATTTGAAGTATCGATTATTTAAACTAACCCTTAATTTGTACCAAAAATAAAAATCAAATCATATAGAAATGCATAGAAAGTGATTTCAATAATTTGAACTTAATTTTCAAAAACTTTAAATAGAGTTTATTTTTGAGTAAAAATTTTGTAATTAATAGAAAAATCAAATATTTTTTTGTTATCAAGTAATTTGTGATCAAAATCTTGGAAAATTTGGATAAAAAGTTAATATTTAAGGTTAAATTTTTTTTAATTTCAAAATGAATTTGAATTAAAACAAATATAATTTTATAAACATAAGTCTTGAAAAATGAATTACTTAATAATTATTTAATATAATTATATTTTGAAATTATATTTTGATAATTATATTTTGAAACTCAGAGAAAACATAATTAAAATGTTACTCATGGAATAAAATCTATGGTGCTATCCAAAACCAAACTTGTTCAAATTAACGATCTACGACTGTATTTTAAAAATATTTAGAAGAAAAATTTTCCTCACGTATTAACATAGAATACTACCTTGGGCACTATTCAAAAAAGTCATTTAAAAGAATTTTTAAAATTAATTTTTTTATTTTATAATAAAATTATTCAAATAAGGTGAAATCGTTTGAAAAATAAACCTGGAGCATATTATTACCTAATTTAATGTCGAAACTAAACTAAAATATTTTTTTTTATTAAATTTAATAATAAGTCTTAATATTAAGAATAGTATAAAAGAATATAATTCGGATTCATTTGAATAAATGAGAAAATAATGAAATTTAATTGCATTTAATTAAATTATATTATATTTAATTCAATTATATTTAATTATATTTAAATCATTAATGATTTAATTATTTGTTTTAACTTTTAAAAGCTTTTTTGAACTCAACTTTTAATTTTATTTTACTTTTCACTGATTTTTGACTTTCGTAATAAAAGTCGAAGTTTTAGATTTCATTAAGTATTTTAAAAACAAAACTTAATTTTCTTTCAATTAAACTGTAAGACATACTCACAATAGACACAACTTAGATGACCGATAACTTCGGTTTTAACAAAATATTAAAACTGTTTTTTTAATATTTGTGAACAAATTTGTTTCGACTAACCGGAGTCTTCATCAGCACAAGAGCTCAACTGAGCCCTGTCTCTAAGCCATAAAGCGAGTCATCTAAGTTGTGTCTATTGTGAGTACGTCTTACAGTTTATTTGAAATTATGTCTTCACACGACTACCAAAATCTCAAAAAATTAATTTTCTTTGTCTTTAATATTTAAAATGTTATAAACCTTTTTTTGAAATTAATTATCGATGGCTTTGAAATTATATTAATCTAAAAATCGGATTAAGTTTTGATATTTTTATTTAGTTATAAAACTAGACTAAAGCAAAGTTATTGAAGTTAACTCTTAAGCTCTCAAACTTAGATTTGTATTACATTTAGAATAATGTATATAAGAGTACATAAGGTATGAATCCTTCTTTAGTTATATAATCAAAACTCGATTTTGTTAACAAATATTTATGCAAAAACTGTAACATAAACTCAATTTTAGTCAAAGTTTTTCAAGAAATCAATGTTTAGAACATTTGATTTCAAAATGGATTCGAGAAAGAAAAGGCTAAGATTTGACATTTGACTTAATGCTATTTAGTCACTAATATATAGTCAAATTTTTGTGATTAAAAAGTCATTTGATTGACCCCTTGAATAAAGACTAAATAACTGTTTTGTGTATACAAATGAAAAGAATTAATTAATGTATTAACTCAAACCAGGTATATGTCATATTACAGAAGAATGTGTCGGAAAATTTGTGATTAAACTGGAAATTCCTTAATTACCAACAAATTAGTAAATAAAGTAAGGGATCAGTATTTGACAAATGAGCATAACTACAATTAGTTCAAAGCCTCCAATATAATTTTATAAAGAATTTTATTCAATTGACTAACTCTTTCATTATTTTAATATTCCTAATAATCCCTAAAATATCTAGGTTAATAATTTGTATCGAAACTTTGATACATTAGTCCAAAGATGTTGTTTAAACCACTTTTTTTAGCTAAATTGGTGAGTATATTATTTAATATGAGCAAGCATATAAAGCCAATTCATTCATAACATTATTTGAATGAGTAATGTATGAGTAATTATTAACAAGATAGTTGAACTTTTCTTTTGATAACTTTATGCAAACCAAACAATTCAGTAAAAACTCACTGAAAAGTGTTTTATTTTTATAAAATAATATAATGATTTCCTTTGTATTATACCATGGTCAGTTCATTCAGTAAGTATAAGAAAATATTTCATCCCCTATGGCTCAAACAACATCACTGCCTCAATCACTTAGAATAGTTTAATGTGAAGATGACTATACAAAATACTCATCAGATTTTGTTATTAATATTAATTTTGATTTATAATTAATCATAATTTGTTCATGTATCAATCTTACACTAATTTAATCTCTTGTTTTGAATCTTTTTATAAAATTAATAAACATTTTAAGGGAAACAATAAATATGACAAACATTTAAAAAGTTTGTAAATGAGATGATATTGGAATTCGTTGTAAACTTTGTTTAATCATTAAAATCATAATTAAATTCTTGTTCTATAAACCAGGCCGTTTCAGCCACAAGTGCTGAAATATTTTATTATACTTACTGAATTCACTGACCAAGTATATGCATTAATTAAAATATAAATTCAAACAGCCCAGTACATTTTTTACCAAAATTAAACTCTTTTTCGAGAATTTTATTGAGTCATTTGGTTTGAATTAAATTATCATAAGAAAAGTTCATTTTATGTATGACAACTATTTTGTTAATACTTTCCTAACTCATTCAAATAATGGCATATGAATATAAAAATGATAATTAATTGAAATATAAGTGAAGTGCAATTTGAGCCACTTTATAAGGCAAATTCTTATGTATACTATGAGAATTGAGCAAGCACATTAAACTTATTCATATATAATATTATTTAAGTAAGAATAATATTTATTAATAAAAAAAATAATATATAAAATAAACTTTTCTTTTGATAAAATTTAATGATTTATTTGAAACTAGCTAAATTTCTTAGAGTCTAAGGCTTAGACAATGAATACATTCAGTATACTTGATCAGTACATTCAGTAAGTATAATCATTAATTAAATTTTTCACCCCGAGTGACTTAAATTACCTTGCTGCTTTAAGGAATTAAGTTCTTCTTTTTTTACTCAATTAAAATGTTCGAACAAACCTTTATTTTTATCCTGAGTTGAGTTAAATCTCTTGCTTTATCCGGATTTCCAGGAGTGCTGTGTTTAATGATAGCCCAACCGACTGATCCGTAGACATAAATTAAGACAATGGCCGGCATCGCAAAAGTCATCGTAAAAATGACGAGAGTATAAACTTTTCCGTCACTTTCAGACCATTCTTCTCGACAGTCATAATAAGTGTCTGATCCGTATTGGAAGGGAACGGCTCTACTTTTAACCAATTGAACGCTTGCAAACAGTGCCCCACAGATCCAAATACCAATTATTACGTATACTTTATGTGTTTTAATCCACATAAGAAGACGAAACGGATGAACGATTGCGAAATACCTGTCCATTAGAACACAAATCTTTTGTTTAAATAAATATTTGAATTTTTGACGATTTTTTGAATTTTATTTATTGGAAAAAAATAAGAGAATTTTTAATTGATTATAGAGTGCCACCCCTTTTAGTTAAGGGATAATCATACAGCAATAGAATTTGAGGATTATAATCTTGGTTTACTTTATTAGAATCTTACTGTGTTTGACAAAAAGGTTTTGAAGAAATGTCTTAAAATTATTCAATACAAATATCACTTCCATTCAAATCAACTAAAATTTGATTTTAAAAATCTTGAAAATTGTGCTCAACTTTATTACCTCTTTTTTGAATATTGAAAAAAAAAATTTAATATAAAATTGAATCTTAAAATAACCACTGAAAAGAACTAGAGCATTTCAATTCACAACATTTAATGATGAAATTCGTCTTTTTTTGAACATTTTTTTGGGTAAAAGTGGTTTTGACTCTATTGACTGAAGATATTTCACGTAAACTTAAATCCGAATGAAATTAAAGGAACAATCAATTCAAACATAGAGTAAAAGTTTTACTTTAATAAAATAAATATAAATGTGAAAAGTTTTGAAGTCTTTTAATGACAAAATAGTAATTTTAATGACTATAAAAGTAGTTTAGCTCTTAATTTACATTCAAATACTGAAATAATTGGCTTAAAAATAGCGAAATCTTCTGATTTACTATTAATTCTAATTTATTAATATATAATGATTTGCAGTAAAGTCTAACTGAACATTGTTTTCATTGTTAGTGTTTGTTTGAATTGCTGTTCCCTTTTTTTCATTTGGGGGCTAACACTGAAACTTTTGTTTCAATTGGGGGCTTCAAAGTAAGCCGTTTTAATGCACTTCATTTCAATTGAAAACTCAATTGTATTAATATATTAATATCTGAGGTAACTATAATTGACTAAAACTAATGAGAAATTTAGAGTGAATTACATTTAAAAAAGAAACTGGCACATTTAATCTCTTAATTAATTAATCTCTTAAGGCTTTACTTTAAAAGTTTTGAGTCAATTCAAAAGTAAAAATTATAATTTATAAAACCACACGTTTGTAAACCGATTGAAGTTTACATAAAAAAGCTATGAATAGTCTGAATCAAAGTCTGAATCAAACGTTTAAAAACTAAAACCATATTTAAATCATTTTTTTGAAAATAATTTAAAAATCATTTTATTTTTAATAAAACAAACATAAAATAGACTTCAAATAATGTCTTTAAATACAATAATGTTTGCAGAGATTTTTTTTAATCAAATGGAGGGATATTTTCTATCTATATTATATGTTTATAAACAGAATATTATTTATCACAATTTATATCAATTTAGAAGTTATTGAAAATCGTCTGAAAATAAAAGAAATTAGAAAATAATAGGATTTTGATTACTTTTGTGTTCATTTATTTCAAAACCGAAAAAAATTA
>JAQIXI010001968.1:0-11664 GCA_034700165.1 Galumnidae sp. Gr-Ori-00277 | reverse complement strand
AATGTCAGCCATATTTACACTCAATCTTATACCTCATATATACAACAATTACGTTATTCACTAAATTCACCTTGATATTCCAGGAACATATTCCAAACTTAGAGTGACTGGCTAATTTAATAAAGAAACGAACTAGTTCAGTTTGTTTCATATTAATATTACTTAAACTTTGTTTTTTATTTAAAATAAAATTATATTAAAATGCATTTTAAATACAAATTATAACAAAAACTAAAATAATTTGTTTTGAGTTCAGTCCCAGTCGTCACTATTGTCTTCTTCATGAGGAACAGGTGGCGGCGGAGGAATCATTGCTGAAATGCGTTCCATCGCTGACGAGGGTTCGGGTGTCACTTCTTTTGGTGGATTATTACCACTAATGCCTTTGCGTCTCATCGATAGCTTATTGAAGAGATCAGACATGAGGTCACCGCTCACCACTTCCTTCTGTTTATTCTTTTTGGCCGCAATTTTTCTTTCGATTACAATATTTGTAGACTTTTTGGGTTTTCCGGCGGCGGATCTAATCGACTCCAAAAGACTGGCTCTCGAGGTGTCGATCGAAGGAATTTGTTGTGAAGGGATAGTATTAGTCAGCGATTGATTCGCTTTTGACACCGTTTTTGTTGTTGGAGTTGTTGTCGTCACTGTTTCTGTTGGCGGCGGTGACGGTGGAGGCGGCGGTGGTGGAGGAGGTGGAGGTGGAGGCAATGTTGGGGGCGGTGGTGGACATACCACTGGAGTAGTCGATGGAATTGAGACTATCGGCGGGTTATTAGGAATTGAACTGTGAATTGGAGTAGAATTCTGTATATTCTTTGTCTGAATGTTTGGCTCGATTTCAGAGATTTCAGGCAAATGTGGAATCACTCCAATTACGGAATTCAAGTTAGGAATAGTCGCCCCCAAGAATTCCTCTTCATTTTGGTTAAATGCAATGTCATCGGCTATTCCTGGAAGTGATGGCAACACTTGTGGTAAGTCATCCATAATCTGTGGCGGAGACAAAACGTCCGGCAAATAATTGAAAGTTTGACGCATTTCTGTCGGTTCACTATTAAGTATAGAATCTGGCGCTGCGAAGATATCACTGTTTTGGGAACTCATGTCTTGAATCCGTTTCGTTCGGATCTTTTGGTCATAAATTGAAGAACCTTTTCATCGATAAAAACAAATATAAACTCAATTTAAAGAAAAATAAGAAAATATTTTTGTTTCAATAACTCTAAAGTTTTAATGACTTAATTAAGAGTAAATTTGATCCAAACCTTGAGATCTCCTCAAGAATGCATTGTCTGCTGTATTAAATACTAGAAGTGAAGCCACAGAATTAATTCTGGGCCACGGAATGGGTCCGAGGGGTCCAACAAATCGTGGATTTGTTAAGTCATAAAAATCAAAGGTTTCGCTCGACTTGTGATGAGTTTTAGGGATTGAATAAAATTGTGTCTTCTCTTTGAGTAACTGTTCGTCAAAAGGTATATGAGTTGAGTGAATCCGATCCTCTTTTTGTTCGTAATTAAGGCATGACTTCGAGTTCACAGAAAAACTATTGATTGGAGTAAAGTCTGGAAACGAAGACAACTCTTCTTTTGGATACTTATAATTGGCGTATATTTTGGTCGCTTTATTCGCCAATTGACGAATCGCTTGGATTTTTTGCAGACATTTGTTATGTCTTTGATTAATGTCTAAAAGTTTGCCATTCATTGAATGAATTCTTTCATCAATTCTTTTAAAAATAATGTCACTAATTGTCGACAATTGGTCTAAATTTAAAATAATTTGAGACATCATTTCTTCGCGTCTCATATTATATGATATCAGTGTAATTGGTTTAATGTCTTCGGAGGACATATTCCACAAATTTGGCTAAAAATTGATAATTGTTTTGATTTATCAAAAGTAATGATTTCACTAAAAATTGTAAACAAATCTCAAGAAAAAATAAATTTAGACATAAATTATGTGTTTTGGGTTCTAATCCACTGAAACTCAATTCTTCAATAAAAGTATAATGTTTTCAGACGTTATCTATTGTTAAGTATTTGTTTACTTTTGTTATGATTTCACAAAAAAAGTTTTAAATATTAAATAAATCGGCGTTTAATTGATGTCATTCTTCAGAAGTGTTTTCAGAAGTTTATTGATTTCCAGCGCTTTATTCAGTTCACAAACGAATCGGTTTTTATATTTTGGTTCAAATAATTTGATTAAAACAATGAGTACTCAAACCAGTGGTGAATCCACTTGTGAGTCGTCGACTCCGTATTCAATTTCTTATGTGACGGCACCAAACGGTGATGTGGCCAAAGACATCGCTCAGTATATTATTTTGATTACAATTTGTGGCACTAATTGTTTATATGAATGAATAGGAAATTAGTTGAGTTAAAACTATGCGGTTGTGTTAACATTATTCCATCGATTACTTCAGTTTATGAATGGAAAGGAAAGATCGAAACCGATTCAGAGGTACTAATGATTATTAAGACCCGAACGGATCTAATCGACAAATTGACGGCTGAAGTAAAAGCCAAACATCCCTACGAAGTGTTTGAATTGATTTCAACGCCGGTATGTCTTCTCATTTCACTTAACACACAAAACATTTCCGGGAAAATAAATGACTGATACTATAGTTAACTTAAATAGTCTATAACTTTAAATAACTTTTTTTCTTGAGCTGACCAAGGGCAATATTAACAAATAAATAGATAACAAAAATAATCAAATAATAATTTGAGGCATGAAATCAATTAATTTAAGTTAACTATTTAAGTGCTATTTTGGGACACTTTATTCGTTATTTTATTGGAAATGTTTTCAGTGAATATAAAGTATTTCAAATTCAAAACTTTTGAATCAATTCAAAGGACTCCAAACCTTTGAAGAGATTATAAGTTAAATGTTTTTTTGTTTTTTAAATCAGATCCAAAACGGAAATCCTGATTATCTCAAATGGTTGGGAGAAGTGATGTCTTCTAACAAATAGTTTATATTAAAATTTTAATAATCTGTAAATAATTTAAAATACATTTGAATTAAAAACTGTTATAAATCGGATATTAATAACAATTTGTTTCAAAACAGAGATTCTGTGAAAATATCTTAAAAATTGTTGGATTCGATTGCAGTCAGTATTCGTGATCTCATTTTCTTGTTTTCATTAGTCATACAATTAACTAATCCTTGAATTTGTTTAAAATTGAATTCTTTTCGTGTCCTAATCCAGTCTATTAGTGCCGGTTCTGTCAAATAATAGGCTTTGATATACTCCTCGACGAGTTCTTTCTCAGGAATTGGTTTAATTGTTGTCAAACTCTCAACTTTTGTAAGGAATTGTTGGAAATCCAATTGCATGAGAGCCCGGCCCTCATTCGAGCACTTTTTCGACTGAGAAAAGCCTTCAATAAATGTTCGATTCGCTAAAATTAATACATTTTCCCATAAAATAGTGTAAACTTCTTTTGGAATTTCAATTGAGTTTAAATGTTTGCCAAATATTTCAGTGAAACGCATACTAAAGACTTGCAATTCTCGTAATAACTGATCGACGTATGGATTATGAATTGTAGGGATTTCTCTTATACTCCATTGCGTTGTAGACATCATTTGAATTATTTGTTCGTATTGTATGGCTTTCACTGTAACCCATTTATAGGATGGCTTTCGAAGATCGCAAGCAATTGACACAACCTTTCAAAAGATATTATTTATATTTTCATATTAATGAAAGTAAAATACCAAGGTAAAATATTGCTGCAGTATTGATTTCTTCTCACTTGGAATGAGATTTTCGAGGTAAGTCCGCAAATAATGGAATTGATTCGAGAGAACAACTCTAAACATATTTATAATACATTTAAAAAAATAATAATTTGGTCATTACTTACAATGACTCGACGGCTACTACTCTTTCAGCCAAACCAAACAGATTTTCAACTGAAGACATGTCAACCATTGGGGACAGAATTGGGGAAAAATAACGGCTTTTGCCGTTATTTGACTCAATATTGAAATCCTGGTTCTTATCGTCAACAATAAGATTATCTGAAATCCTTTTGAGCGTTGATTTCATTTCATTTGATAGAGAATTATCTGATAAACTAATCATATCTTTGCCGAAGAACTTATAGATAGCGAAGAGATAGTAATCAAATAACTGAAACATACAAAGCAAGACATCGAAGGCTATCGGACGCAAAATAGTCATCATTTGCATATATTTTCCAAACAGTCGTAAAACATTAAGTGTGGTATTGGTCACAATGGGTTCACTTCCAACACTTTCACCGTTAGAGATGTGCTCTAAATTTAAAGGATTTTCATTTTCATCAGAATTCGATTCTATATTTGTTTCGGTATTGAGAACTGAATCTTTATTATCGATGTTTTCATATTCATTATCGAATGGCGTTCTTTGATTTGAGTTGTCTTTTGATACCAAAAAAGTGTTGGAAAAATAAAATTTTTGTCGTTTAGTCGGAGATGTGTTCGGAGACAAAACAGTCCGCAACGAAAATGTTCTTAGAAAATGAAATTCTTGTAAATGAAATAAATTAAAGTCATGGACCGGACATAGAGTCCAAACTTCGCTGTCGAGGAATTCTTTTAATTCATACATTGAGGACTTGTGATAACTTTGAAAATAATTAATTGTTTGCATATGTAATGAATTTTGCAGTTCTTCTGATTTATTGCCACAAAACTCTTCTCCGATTTCTACCATTTTCTCTGAGACGCCAAGAATTTTGATGAATTCATCGAAATTATAAACTGATAGGTCGTGACTTTGGACAAGAGTTCGAACCTTCTGTTGGACGTCTTGCCATATGCGTCCCAACCCGTGCTCTAACTTTTGAATAACAAATTTTTTATTAAAAGAAGTATTCACTGAATCATTTGGTCCCAAAGTTTGGTTATCTTCAGACTCTTCTCTATCTTCTTCTCTATGGAATGTTAATATCCTGTAATAGTTTGACATAATATCGAAAAGCGCTTTACATAAATCTGTTAAACAGATGGTAAAGCTTTCAGTCGTTAAATAATTACACAATTCGTTATATTGTCTTTTATGGAAATTAGAAGAAGTGTCGGTCGCGAACAGTTCGACGTAACCCAAAACAATACCAAAAGCCTTGTTGTGTATAGCACTGGCGAAATGCATCAGAAGCTGATCCATCGCAGTCTGGGTTTTACCCAAAAGATTGTAGGCACACATTAGCTTCAAATACAAGTCTCTGTTGAATGAGAGGCACATCTTAGAGAGCGCCACATCGATCTGTTCTTCTGTCATTTCAAGCGTGTCCTGCAATTTGGTGTTCAGTTCACTGATGCAGTTATAGTGTTTAAGACTTGAGACAACTTTATTGCACTCGAGGTACAGCTGAATGGCACCGGTATAGTCTTCGTCTTCTTCTAACAGTTCTCTTAAACGAATGTCTGTTTCCTGTAATGTTTTGATGGTTTGCAATGATTTCAATAATGATTTCAAGACTTCTCGTCGACGATAAGAGGCAACGATTCCGAGTGAAACACACGTGAAATCTCTTTTGGCATAACTTAAGTGAGTTCTCCCAGAAGTACAAACTTTTATGGCTTCGCTAAGACTTGTCTGTAATTTAGTGACTCTTTCCAATTCTGCCCTATATTTGAATTCATTCTTCAAAATCAAATCCGAAACCTTTTTCGAGACAACAATTAATTGTCTCTTTAAGCGGTTCTTCTGTTCCGTCAAATAATTCAAATCCAATTCTTGTGGTAAGTCTTCTAATACCATCTCTTCGGTTAAATGTGTATCACTTATTAATTGGAAATACTTCTGTTCGATACCATTAAGTATTTCTGACTCCAATTCGGGATTATTTATGGCCAACAAATCATTATTTGATTCTCTGTTAGACTTTTCTCTGACATAAGAATTAATGAATTCATCGCTTTTCATATCATTAATCATTTCGATTACATTCCGACTCTCATTCTGTCCAACCATTTGGACCACTCTTTCATTGGAGGGATTGAATTGGTTTATACCCGGATTTGAAGAACTCTTAAGAGTTAACAAAATATAATAATTTAAATAACGCTTTCAATCAATTAATGAAAATAAATGGAAATAATGTAAATACCCGACGAATGTTGAGAATCTTCTTAAGATTGATATCCATTGTCTGTCAAAATGGTTCACTTCTTAAGAAGGAATAAGAGTTTAAAACTCATTCCCTTTTCATTTCAAAATTTCAATTATTTTTTGACAAATTTTTGATAAAATAATTGATTATCGATTGAATTAGTCATCAAAAAAGACATTTAATACTCAAAAATAATAACAAAACCGATTAAATATTGTCAATAAAAACACTTCAACCATAAATGAAGTGTAAGTACTTTAATATAATAAGTTTTTCGATTATTTATATCAAAGTTATTATTATAAAAAGACCCAAATATTACTTTTATGTTTACTTATTACTCTCAGTGTTTACTTCTTTTCCAAATCTAAAGATCAGTTTTGAGTAAATTAATGACAGAAATACTATTCATAGGATATATCATTCGAATGAGAAACATCTTGGTCAACTCAATCATAGAACGAACAATTAGCCAATTTGAATGTCCCAGATAAAACAATAATTGTTGACAAAATTCATGAATAAATATAACTTTAAAGTTATAAGAGATATGATTTTTCCAAATATGTATTTTTGGATGTTCTTTACAATAACCATGGTTATTTTACGCCTTCCAAATGATAAAGGTAACTTTTTTAAAGGGTTAATCTTTCTGAGGTCTCCAATTTAATAAGTTTATTGTTTTAAAAATGACCCCGACTTTTCTCAAATACTTATTTCCTTTTTTACAATTATCTAATTTTCTTTATGTGCAAATGACCAAGGTACATCTTATTTAATTTTTGTAAAACTCTATTATAATTAAATTCTATTCTCTTTATATAAACTAAACGAAAGTTAAAACTAAATTGAATTCTATTTCGAAATAACTATAATTTGAAGCCTTTTATTCAATATTTACTAATTTTTTTTGTAAAGATTTATTGAATTTTAAAGAATTAAATATAATTTAATTAAAACATGATTTTTATAACTCAAATAACGAGTGAAGTCATTATTAAATGACTTTAAATAATTATAATATAATTAATTAAAGAAAATATATAATAAGTTTCCATATTATTATCAAACGATAAAAACTGAATCTATTTTACAATTCATTACATTTGAAACCTTTTGAGTTAAAACATTTCATATATACTATATTTATACTTAAGATATAAATAATAACTTAAATAGTTATTTAATGTGAATATAAATGAATTAATAAATTGAATGTTTGGTGAGTTATATCTTTAAACGACATGAAGAACAGAATTTGACATTTATTGCAACCATTTCTTTGTAAGTTAAGAACCACTTGTTATGAACCGATTGTATCAACGAATGAGACGATATTTAGGCCGAAAAGTGACGAAAAGAGCTGTTTGTGAAGAAAGGACAAAATAAAGCATTTTTTAAAATATTCTTTTCACATCTCATACCAAAACAAATATTTGTAAACAAAACCAGTTATCACTTAATCAGGAATTTTCAGGAATAATAAAAACGAATAAAATTTGAAAAATGCATTCAAAACAGAACATAAATCAAAAGACGATTTGAATCTAATTTTGAAATCAAGTCCTGTAATTAGGGATTACCTAAAAAAAAGAGAAAAACAGTAGAAAATAGAAAAAATTACTCCTTTTGTTATAATCGACGAACTTTTGCCAATTTGTATGCAATCGCCAGAGTTTTTGCCTGTTTTTCAATACAAGGACTGCAAAACCAGGAGTCGTCCTCTTCTGGGGCTATATTTATACCGACGCAATGCCAGTGATACCAATTATCGCAATCATCGCAACAAATCGATGGCTTATTGTTGTCGACCACCATATGACACGTCGGACACAACCAATGATTGGTAGTCGTCTCATATTTGGTTAACGGAACGATAGGAGAAGTGGAAAGAGTTTTATGAGTGACCGCAGGTTTTGGCGGAACCAACGACTGCTTCTTTTTCTTACATCGAGTGCACATCCAATTGGAATCAGCCTTTGGTTCTGTCAAAATGCCGACGCACTGCCAGTGATACCATTGATCACATTTGTCGCACTGAATCATAGGTGTGCCGTCGTCTGGTCTCTCACATTGAGGACAGATGTATTCCTCATCAAATTCTTCCTCTTCTTTCTCCTCTTTTACTTTAGGTTTTTCTTTGTGCTTATGTTTGGAATCACTGATATCTTCATCGGAACTCTGCTTTTTATCCTTTTTCGGCAAAAATAAAGGCGTCAGAGAAGATGAGTCCTTTCGAGGACGACCTCTCGGTCTCATAGCCGGTGGCTTATTAGAGACGGAACTCACTTTGATCTCTTTCTTTGACACCTGAGTCTGAGTCGGCTGTAATTCAAATTATAAACAATTATTATTCGGTAACAAATTAAGTGACAAATCATTGAATGTATTCTTAAACTAAAGAAAATGTGAGGACTCACTGATTTAATCGGTAATGAAGTGGTTAATTGTATTGAAGATGTGGTTGCTTTTGATGTAGAAGTGGTTGCTTTTGGTGTAGAAGTGGTTGCTTTTGGTGTAGAAGTGGTTGCTTTTGGCGTAGAAATGGTTGCTTTAGTATTGGCTGCCAAACCAATTGTCAAATTCTGTTCTTCATGTCCTAATTGTCATTTGTCTTTAACCCTTTTCTTAACTTCTTTTTTCTTAACGAATTTCGATTCGATTTGTTGCTGTTTATGAACGCATTTCCTACAGAACCAGCTCTCGTCCTTTCCCGGCGGCTCTTTTATACCGACACACAAATAGTGATACCACTCATCACAAGTATCACAACCTTTCGAATATTAAAAATCAAAATTCAATATTTAAAAGGATTTGAGAGAAATACAAAATTCACAACTTTTGACAAAAAGAAAATAAAAAATAATAAAAAAGAGTTTAAAATCTTTTTATATTTTTCGGTTCTTTTAAAGCAAAGATATTATAAATGTTGACTCACCGATCATAGGACTGCCATCGTCTGGTCCTTTACATGCGGGACATATCCATACTTTGCCCTCTCCCTCACCCGTATCAACAGTAATAGTCTCTCGAATAACAATACAAGACTTGTCTTCTTTAACTTCTTCCTTGATACTTTTCTTTTTTGGTCCCCTTTTCTTCTTATCAGACAAATCTTCGCGATTTTGCACATTATGTTTGGGTGAAAGCAATGTCTTGGCCACAGGTGTAGTCTTAGGCTCAGAAGTAGTCTTTACTGAAAGCTTATCACTTATCTGTGGTTTAGAAGTTGAGCCCAACTTAATGTTGAGTTTAGGCTTCTTCTCGTCTTCAGAAGAGGAGGAGTCGTCGCTAATAGTTTTTCGTGATTTAAACTTTTTATTTTTCATTTTTGATGACTTCTTTTCTGATCGATCCCTCTCTTTGTCTTTTTTGTCGCTCTTATTTTCCTTATCCTTTTCCTTTTTAATGACGGGTGCGTTCATTATTTCTGGCGGTAAAGCCTTCTTTTCTGCCAATGTTTTAGGTTTATTCAAAATGGGAGGCGTTTGATATGATTCGTGTGGAGAAGTCTGAACGGCGGGCGTCAACAAAGGAGGAGACATATGTCCGAAAAGTGGAGGCGTCGGAAAGAATGGGTTTTGATTCGACATTGAAAATGGATTCTGGTGTGACATCGTTGGGGACAGTGGAGACACTCCGGGCGATACTTTCGGGAAAGAACTGATTGCTGTTTGAAAGGCCGAATTGTTATCATTCGATGGCGAAGAAGTGGTAGCGCTCGACAACGGCTTATTCTTCTTACGTTTGGGTATATTCTTATCGCCGGCCATAGAAACCAAAATATGTGCCGCCTCGTCGTCATCAAAGGTCTGAACATTGATTGGCTTCACATTTGGAGAAGTGACAGGAATGGGTTCTGACTTTATCTTAGGACTCATCTGATGCGGTGACCGTTTATGAGGAGACAATAACGCACTGCTTGAAAGTCGTATCACTTCATCGATGGTTTCACTCATTGATACTTCAGTTTTTGGATTTTCTTTTTTAACTTTTTTGGGTTTCTTTTCTGTCGATTCTTTGTCTTCTTTTTTGATTTTATATTTCTTTTTAGGCGTTTCTAAAGAAAAACAATTCAAAAAAGTTTTAAAATTACAAAAACTATTAATCATTAAAAAAAAACCTTCAGTTGGTTTCGGACTGCTTTTGACTTCAGGTTCAGCACAAACTCTGCCGATGACCGCATCTATTGATGAGTCGACGTTTGCATTCAAATTCTTCTGATCGTCCGGTGAGACAACACTGGCCGGTGAGCGCGCCATCGTTGGAGTGGATGTAGCGGTAGGGGTTCCCGTCGATAATCCTGTTACTTTTATGCTGAGTGGAGAATAGGATTTTTTGCTCAAATCTTTAATCTTCAAAAACTTTTTAATTTTCTTCTCTCCTTTGATCTTATCTTTACTTATAATGGCTTTAATCTTAAGAGAATTATTGAGTTTATATTTTTGTTTCTTTCGGTCGTCTTTCAGTTCTTTTTTATCCCTTTTCTTCTCCTTTTTCTTATCCTTGTCTTCAGTCTTCACTTTTTCCTCTAACTTTTCGAGTCTTTCGGGAGAATTATCGCGACTGTCATCTGATTCTATAATGCGTTGAGTGTCGGGAAGCCTTCCCTCCCTCTGACCAAAAGAGGTGTGCAAATCGCGAAGAAAACCAAAGCTGTCGACCGGAGGCCCTCTTTTTGGTGAAGTGGAGCTCAAGTCATGCGTTAAATGAGATGTTGAGGTCGGAGACATTAAACTTTCCTGAAGTGTGTCCTCATTTGGTTTGGAAATGTCTCCGTTCTCATCGGCTAAACCTGTATTTCTTGACTCACGTAAAGGGGGTAACCATTCGTAATACCTTTAAACAGAAATTATTTTTGAAATTATTTATTGATTAAAGAATACAATGATTTGGGACTCAATTCTCCACTAATTGTCTGAAAATTACTAAAAGATGTCAGACATACCATTCGGGTCTGTCCTCTCCCTCTCCGGTGTTGGTTAAGACTCTATTGGAGACATTAGGGACCGGAAACTTCGGGACCTGAACTTCAAAATTGTTTGACTCAACACTACTGACATAGTCTTTGAGTTCATCCAAATCGATGTTAAAGTAATTGAAGGCCAGAGAGATGTCATCGAAGGTCGGGGACTGACGTCCGCAATGGTTTGCGAATTGGACGCAATGTTTGGATAATTGTCGTAAATATTTTGAAGTAATTTGAGTCAACACTTCCAGCGATGTCGTATGCGATGCGTGCCATCCCATGTCTCGACATATTTGTGCGACGAATGTCCGCAAAATGGCATCGCTGTATGTGATGACCATTTCTTAAGTGATCTTTTAATTCATTTCTTAAGTTTTTTTATCTCAAAAATCTCTACAAAAATTGGAGATCTTTTCGCACAAATGGCGAGAAGTGTTGTGAGGAACGCATGCGTTCACTCCAACCATCTCTCGAGTGAACCGATTCTGTGCGCAAATCATCACTATTTTTGTCGATTTATTACTCGATTATAACGCTTTCTATTATCGTATTATTAAAAGC
>JAQIXI010001967.1:0-11664 GCA_034700165.1 Galumnidae sp. Gr-Ori-00277 | reverse complement strand
CGTTCAACCACTTATACCTAACATTTAATTCTATCAAAATATTATATCGATAGTGAAAGTGAAAGAGTGAAGAGTGAGTACAACCTTAAACACGATTCGAACCTATAAATGGGTTGAATTACAGATAAACAGATACTTTTTTCTAATTATTTCAATTCACTAAATATATGATAATTAAAGCTATTTTTCCGCTGACTTTCACTCAGAAAATCTGAATTCAAATGAGAAGTAAAGAAAGTAAAGGTTGAGAAGAAAAATAAGAGTAAAAACTTATTTACAATAAGTTATTGTTAACACAAAAACCTTGAAAACACTATTCACTGATCTTTTATTAGAGCAATAATTTACGCAAAAAAACGAATATTTTTTACTCAATAGAGTATATGTTTAATGGATTCTCAGACGAACTACAGAAGGAAAAGAGGAAAAAATAAAGAAATTATGTAAAGCCTTTCAAAAAAACAGGGCTCACAATGAGAGCCACAGTTGGCTATTGTTGTCAGACATTGAGAGGAGAGAGAGTTCTCGTCTGAAGATCGCCAGACGTGAGACTTTACAAATGATAGCAATAATAATGGTTTATACACAAGAAAGAGTCTGCAACCGTCCAGTTCTGTACCGGACGTTCTCAAAGAAGGCGAAACTGAATGCTCATCGATTGCACAATAATTTCACTTTCAATTTTTGCAACAAAAAAATAAGTTAGCCCTCACTCTTCCTATGTATTCACCGGTCTGTTCCACCCATTGTTACATCACTCTTACCTCAGAGGCCCTAAACATTACTTTTAAACTCTAAAAAATAAGTGAAAATCAGTTTAAAGGAAAAAGTATTCAAACTTAAAAATGACCACATCTTTGGTATCCCATTCGGCCAAATGTCATAAAAAACACTAAATAAATCTAAGTCTATACTAACCGGCCCTTCCTTTCCATTCCTTCCCCATTGATATTCACCTTTCCTTGAATTTGAGACTCAAAGTATACAAAATTTTTTAGAGAACTATCATAACATTCGTTGAGCCATAACTCAAAATTAGGCCAAAAATGAATGGAAGGAATGCGCAAAAAGACCTTGGCAAAAAAACACTTGTTGACTACAAGTTCTTCCCACGAGATTTCAACTATTACTTCAGCTCTAAGTCTAACTATGGCTGCAGTCAATGTAACGACCATTACGTATGGTTTGACCAATAATTATACAAAATAGTGAAACCCTTCACTGTTTATTCATAAGAGACGGGTCTAACTCTCTCTCACCGATAATGCATAAGATATGTCTCATATTTTGTTGTCTGGTATGCAGTGACCCACACATTGCTTACACTCATATCTTGACGAAAGGGCAGTTCTAACCCTCACACCACCACCTGCTTAGATGGACAGAGCGAACACTCCCTTGAACTGAGCGAAAACTCTGTCTGTCTAGACTTTAGACATAACAAAAAGGAAACGGTTTTCCTTCAAATGTCTGGACTGAGTATGAAATACAAGAAAAAAATAACCCAAAGAAACATAAGAGTGATATGAAGGACAGTATACAGTATTTAGGGTTCAATTGAGGCCAATAAACGAATTTCATTGTAAACACACTAAAGACAAGATTATATATAAACAGTTCCGACACAATTCAGTCCACTTCCTAGAAATCACTCAATTTCTTGGAATATCTTCGGCTAAAGTGTCGGCAAATATTCATTGAGATGTTGGCTATTCTGCTCTCAATAAGTTTATTGTCCTGTTTTTCAAAATATTCTCTAAAAAATGTGTTTAATATAACTTTAATTAGTTTTTTAGTGGAAATTATTGGAAAAATTCAAAGTTTTAGACAAATTGGAGAAAAGATTTAATGGATTTAATGATATTAAAAAATATATAAAGATTTCAATGTTAGACAAATTCCTTCGTTAGAGAACAGGTTGTTTTGGTATTTCTCTTATATAATGATTGGCCCCTTTTTGTTGCCAATTATTATTAGTTTCAAAAGAGTGAAAGTGAAATACAAGTGAAATATTTTTCAACGTTAGAGTACTTAAACGTTAGTTATATACCAATAGATTGCTATTATAGACATTACGCCTGAGCTAAATATGGCGTTCGGAGGAGAGTTAGATGTTAGTTAGATTGAGTTAGATGTGAGTTAGACCAATTTTGAAGTCAGATCTCGTCCTTGGAAAGTCATTGGCGTTGTGATAAATTGATGCAAAACGTTTGCTCAGCCCTATCCCTATCCCTATTGCTATCTGAATCGAAATATTCTTCGTGAACCCAATAACCTTTTAACCAAATGCAAACCACCCGTTGGCTAAAAAATATTTTCTCAATTTTGCCCTTGCTCACTTTTGTGTGCACTTCTCTTTTTTTAGGACTTAATTCGCAAATTATTTCCAAAGACTTAAGTCTTTCTTATATTTATTGAAACGAATTCTTAAAAATTTTAACGAAAATCTGTATAAAAAGGGAAAGACTTTTGACGGGAAAAAGAGGAAAGTCTTATATTCAACCAATTTATTTAAGTCAGTGCCAATTGACTGATATCCTGCGAAAATAACTTAACCGCTAAGTAATACATATCTGCTCTTCTTTTAACCAATAAATTATAAACTTATGATAAATAGAGTTTCTATTATTCGTGTTTTTCACTCTTGGAAATGCCATAAAAATCACCCTGCTCACATGGTTCGCAAATTATTGAAAATATGAATTATAGATGAAATCTACTCATAATTTATACATCCTTTGAATAAAATATTTTATTATTATATGTTTTGATAGTTTAAAATCTTTTCAAATAAAACTTATGCTTAAATCTGACTCTTATTTAATATTTGTTGTAATTAATGATAGAAAACATAGGATGGGTTCGACTCCACTCTTCAAACTTTTCCCTTTCCAGAGGACTATCATTTCTAATATACATTCATTGCTTTGGGATTTTCCAAAAGAAGCCGACTTTAAAGAAATGGTTTTTGTAATGATGAGAGAGAGAGAGAGAGCGAGAGAGAGAGAGAGAGAGAGAGAGAGAGAGAGAGAGAGTTGATTAACTAAATTTAAAATTTAGAACAAAACACAATCAAAAGCCGTTTGAGAAGAGGACAGAAAAACTAAATTCAAATGATTTGCTTTTAGATCGGATACCTGTCCCTCGAGATTAGAATAAATCACTTCATTATTGGAGTACTTATTAAAGAGAAAATACGACTCAATCATTATCTCTTGTTTTTTAAAACTATCTAAATGTGCATAAGGGGGGAGAGGGAGAGGTAGACAAACATCAGTCAGCAATACATCAACGCTAACCACTCCAAACGAGTGCATCACAAAATGTTTTTTCAATATATTTTCCCTGTTCATAAATCTATGTCGAGGAAAAATGATCATAACAATATTACTTATTCATTAAAGATCAGTTAATTTATGAAAAATATTCAAGAATATATTGGAGTGGCTAGATTAATTACCAAGTATATAAAGTTTTACTTTAGAGTGGGTCACCCTTTGAGTAATGTGCCCATAGATATTCCAAACTATTGCTTAACTTCCATCATCTCTGCAGATATACATATCATTAATGCAAGACTCGATTCAGTTCCTAATTTGAGTCAATTTTAATGAAAATACGATATAATTCTGAGCCGTAGTCTCAGACGGTTTTTGTTAGTTCTTTAGTCGTCAAAAGGCTTTAGTACTGAATATTTTAAATCTATTTTAAACCTTAAAAGTGATTCAATAAATATATTATTCATTAAACCCTCCATTTGAAGGGATAAAAATGTTTTTTAGTTCCGGAGAGAAGGGGAGAGAGGGAGGGAGAGAGAGAGAGAGAGAGAGAGAGAGAGAGAGAGAGAGAGAGAGAGAGAGAGAGAGAGAGAGAGCAAATCATAACAGTTTTGTTTCTGTCAGTTAAAGTGAGAGAACATTAGAAGTAAAGTATTTTTCTCAGAAAAGTAGTGTTGGTTTTAAAAAATAAAAGAAATGGTAAAACAAAATTGAATTAAATGTTAGATATTAAGTCCGAAAATTACAGTAAATATTAATTTATAGAACAAATCCATTAATAATCTTAAAATAGTGTTTTGGGTGAGATTTAGATTAAATTTCGCAGACTTTGAACCACAAAACAAGTGCTAAAAATTGAGCGCCGATTCAACACTTTATGACTCTTTGACTAATGATTATATAAAAAGCGAAAGAAGTAATTGATTTACTTTTTATTCAAATATCCAAAAGATTTTCTAATTTAATGTTTGCCTTCTCTTCGTTAATATATAGCGAAGAAGAGAAGAGATATTTGAATTAATTTTTGACCAAAACTCTAATATCTGTATGAAAAGGACAATCAATTTTATGATTTATCTGACGCTTCCAATCGTTTCATACGTTCCGATAGATTTCTTAGCAAATAATCATTTTTCAAGTCTTCAGACTTTCAGAGTTTAAAAAAACTGTTCGTTAAGAATCAAAAACTAATCACTTTTTTCATTAATTTTGAAAAATCACTCAAAACAAAAGTTAAACCAAAACTTTTTAAACTGTTTTCTCATCAAACATACGATAATGAAATAAATATTAATGAAGTATTTCTTAATTAACCGATTAAATACTTATCCAAAGTCTCACGTAATATATTTAACGATATATTCTTGGAAAGTATACATTTTTCCAAGAAAACTGCGAAATGTATTATTCATTAACTCATTTTGAACTGATATCAAATCAATTTCAACTAAAGATTGTCAACTATTCCCTTAATAAACCCAATCTTCAAATTTATTGGACCCTAAAAATGGGTGAAAAATCCAAAATATTTACTTTTTTTTGATAAAGTGATGGTAAAATCCTTTCGTATAAAATCCTTTTATTATTTTTTTCACTCTTTACCCAATTCTCAGGAAATTAAGAAAAATATTTCAGTAGTAAAGTAATATCCTGGTATTCATATTAACAAAAACAGATAACTTATCTGTTATTCAAATGAAAAGTGTTATTCATTCACAGAAAGAGTTAAATAATGAAATGTTTCCTTGAAATTGAAAATATTTGCGAACATATTATGTTATAAATAAAAAAAATTTATGATAAGAATCTGATATATAATTCATTGAAAAAAAAAGTTTAGTCGTTTACTCACCACTATTTGTTTCATTAGATAACAAATTGTCAACAAATTTAGAATCGATTTTCACTTTTATAGCAATTGTTTCACACAATTAATTGGTTTCTAATAATCGTTGAGTGTATGAGAGGTATAAACCAAGTGTTTCACAGAAAATTCTCCGACAAAAATAACGGAAAAATAGGTCGCAAACCAATAACACATTCGTCGGGTTTTGTAAAAACCCTTTCAAAGAAAAAGAATTTCATTTAAAAAGAATTTTCATCTTTGAAAAGCTTTCAGAAAAACTACTGAAAACACAGTTCTCTAAAAAAAATGAAACCGAAATAAAGTTCACTCTTTTTGTGATTCTCTTCACTTCTTTTTTATTTCAAATTCGGAATTATATTATTTCCAGTTTTCAACCCATTCTGACCTCATTTCCTGCAAAAGAGGAACCCATTTGTTAGACGTTGGAGTTCAAGGGAAAAAAGAGTTGTAATGAGCAGAAGGAGGAAAAACCGGAGTGAAAAAAGTCATACCCCTTTACTGTGCTCTACCCTATCATATAAACCCCTTCTGGTCAAGCAGTAGACTGTCACTCGTGTTTGACCTCATTTCTGGTCTGAAAGAAAAAGTCTGCGCAAAAAAATGTTTAACATTTCAACAGACTTTCAATCGGCGATTGTTTACAACATTAGAGTAATTTGAAGGAAAACTTAGCTATACTTCAAGGGTTTCATAAAAGGAATATCCAAAAAAGACGGGACTCAAAGGTCAGCCCAGAAGAGAGGAAAAAAAACTAACGAATACTAACGAAAGCCATTATCACAATCGCAATAAACTTAAGGGTATTTCAAACAAAATGCAAAACTTAGTAGTCGTTAGCAGTGAGTCGACACACAATGAAAGATAGATTCGCTTCCAGTCATTCAATGTTTTGTTTATGTCTTAATGTTCTTAAAAATTCAAACCATTGTTTTAAAATAGTGTCTGATTTGAGACAAACAATCCTTTAAATAAAAATCTCAGACAATCGAACAAATATTTTTCCATTCAATTATCGTGAGAACAGTCCAACACTCAGACGAAACTATTATTATCAATACTTTAGCGATAATATTCTTAGCTCAGGGCAAATATTGTCTGGAAAGACGAAAAACAAATTATAGCCATATATACAACAACTCAGACGGTATTCGGCCTCTAAATAATACTACAAAAAAAATACCATAACTTCTACTCTAATGTTTTGATCCGATGTCTGGAATTGAACCGAAGAAAAACACATTTATTGTTTATACACACATTTTATTACATAATATTTACCAGAAATTGTGTCTTATTCTTAACACACATGTGTTTCACTCCTTAAGACTATAAATAAAATTTATTGATATAGAAATCTATAATTAGTTTTTTTAAAAGGGGTTAAACCAATTTAATGAATGAGTAAAATGTGCATGTGCAACTTAACTTTTTTATGAAGCATCAAATTTATCAATTGATTTCAAGTCAGGTGGAAATGAAATGAATGACACCTTTGAATAATATTGAGTTTTGGGCGGTTTTATACTCACGAACCAAATTAACAAATTAATGGCTGTTTGAGCATGGTTACTTTGCTTACTTCCAACTCAATTACAGTTAATTATTTAGAGTCTGCCGTCCAGTAATAAATCTAAACTTTGATTCGTGAGTTTTAGACATAAATATTAGTCTCACTTTTTTTGAAACAATTATAAGAAGTGTTGAACACATGAATGTTTAAATACATTTTAACTATTATTTCAATTATTTTTTGAATACATTTATGAATAATAATTTCAAAAAACATTAATAAATATACAATTCTTTTCAGTTTAATAAATGGCATTCCTTTCAAAAACTTAACAAGAACATTTGAAAAAGGCAGACCCACTTGTTAAGTTTGTGATCGAAATGGTTTATCTCTAATCAGAGGTAACTAATCATCGTTTGGCAAATGTTTTCTGAATCTAATGATAAGTTTAGTCTCAAAATAGTGAACAAACTTTTCGTCAAAAGAAAATTTTAAACAAAAATTAATTTTAAGGTCTAATCGATAGACGTTTCGATAATAATATAACGAATAAATGATAGAATAATTGATTATTTTTTTTTCACTGAAGAAAAAGTTGCCTAAAAAGAGGTTTATTTTGCAATCGAATGAAGTTTTTCATCAAATTTCGATTTATAAACAGCAGATAATTATAATTCCAAGAATCAAAAATCGAGACAACTTTTCTCTTATACAATACTCTAATGATTGGCCAATAGCCGGGGGCGTCCGATCAGTCGGGTTAGTGACGTGACCAGAATTATTAACCACTTTTAGAAAGCCCTTCAAAAAAAATAGAAAAACAATTTTTTCGATGAACACAAGCCTTGTGTCAAGAATTTGGAAAATCGGCGACCGATTCGACGAAAACAAGACTCAATCGTAAGCCCTGTAAAGCCATTGAAGGGCTTTCAAGTATGGCGTATGGCTTCCTGTGTGTATGGATGGCATACACACACACACACATACAGAGAGACAGTACATCTGCCGAAACAATTTATCGGTTTTTTCTAATGTTTATATTTACGGATAACTGATTTCAACAGTTTTTAAATACTAGACTTTTGCAGAAATTGCATATTCAGAGTCATTAGTGGAAAAAGGGATGACTGACTCTTACTCTTCATAACATATATAGTAATAAGAAATTAACTCAAATTATCGATAAACGACTCGATTATTATTTTCATTAATTTTTCAATTGGAGTAAAAGTAATCATAATTTATGTCTTTTCTAATAAATTTTCCAAAAAATACTTTTATAAACCGATAGCTTTCATCCCATAAATAAGTGTTAATAAATTGTTTTTCTCTTAAGTAAAGCCTTAATTTAAGAATAACTTTTCATTTTCATTACCTTTTTTCAGTAAATGGTGTGTTTAAGTACACAATCAAAAGCTGTAAATCTTTTTAAAATTAACACTAAATTAACAAAACTATAAATTTTGCACATATTTTAACCTAAAGTTCACAAATAAATAAAAAATAAAAACTTATCCGAAAGTGAGGTAGTTATGACTGGGTATATGCTTTACTCTCATCGAAATAAACTAAACTAAGAGACAAAATATAACCATTATTTCAAAATAAGAAAAATTACGAAATACTGAGGAAAAAATGAAAGGATATTTAAGAAAGAAAGAGGTTTTGGGTTCTATTGGTTGAGCTTTAAATTCATTTCTATTGAAACCGAAAACCCTTTCATAAAAAAAAGAGAAAATGACTTTTTTTAACAGATCTTCGAAACCAAAAGTGACCATTAAGTCAATCATTAGGTGAAAGTCAGGGCTATTATTATCGGAACTTTTATATATGAAGTCAATTTTGATCATTAGTTTTGGCATTAAAGGAGTGTTATATCAGTTTTAAGCTCAACATTCACTCCATTCAGTCCTACATTAGAGCCGATAAAATTAAAGTTTAACTTTTGGTTAAACTATTCGTCGGTTACCTTAAAAAAAGAGTATTTGTTTAATGACTGAAACTTCTGTTTTATTCTAAACTTAATTGACTTCATTCATAATAACGAATAAATGGAATAAAAAGCAAAGGTTTGTAATAAATATTTACCGTTTCATATCTCAGTGAAGTCTCTTTTTAAGATTCAAAATATAATAAAAGCACTTCTAATCAATAATAAAGAGTTGAGTAAATATCATATCATTACCTTTTTTCAGTAAGTTATGTGACCAAGACTCGGAAAATAGTCATAAGATATTTTATAGTTCCTGTAATTTTATAATTAAATGAATAAACAAATAAAGGGGTTATCTATAACACAAACTCATTACAAATATTGTTAAATTAACCCTTGTTTTTGTTATTTATACTGAAACACTCTATAATTTCGTAAATGAGGCGCCGATTTCCCCCTTTCTCTTTTTAAACAATTCTTAAGATAACAAAGACATTTACATATTTTAATATCAAATAAATGTCAAAAGTTGAGAAAGAGATAAACTGAATTTTAATTAAAATCCATTATAAAAGGGGTTTATTTTTTTACATTATATTTGCATTTAAAATAAATTCTGATAAAACTGATAACAAAAAGTTCTTCATTTACTATATTTTGTCACTAATTGTGTTTATTTGAAAAATAAAT
This sequence comes from Galumnidae sp. Gr-Ori-00277, assembly GCA_034700165.1. Classification (NCBI taxonomy): domain Eukaryota; kingdom Metazoa; phylum Arthropoda; class Arachnida; order Sarcoptiformes; family Galumnidae; species Galumnidae sp. Gr-Ori-00277. Next base: position 2,386 of record JAQIXI010001967.1, on the reverse strand, counting down.
TAAAACTGAATTTAAAAACATTTTGACTTCAAATATTCGGTTTAGTGTAAACTAAGAGCCTTTCAATAAACCTAGATTGCCCTATCTGGTTAAAGAAACTATGATTTTCCTTGATTATTTAATATTTGTTTAAAATTTTTAAAGTTTAGTTAAATATAAGGCATTTTAAAATTATATTCCTAATCACTTTTGTTAAAATTATTTTCATTCAAATATAGTGTAATTAAATTTGACTAAATTTTGGCCAAAAATATACTACAAAATCATAAAATTTGCTAAAAATTCGAAAAACCCTCGAATAGTAATTTATAATCGATTATAGTCTCATTCCTAAAGAGCCCTCAGTATATGATTCGAACATATTTTTTAAACTTTCGAAACAAAGGATTTGACGTTAGGGACCTGTCTTCGACTATTATTCGGAGCTTTGATCATGACTTAAAAGAGTTATTAAATGTGTCAGATAAGTATGTATTTATCGGTTGAAAATATCATTAATAATATCGGGAGTATTGGTTACAATATGTGGTTATCTTTTTTTATGTACTCTTATGACACAAATTGTGTCTTAGATTTATTGAAAGTGAGTTTAATAAGTCGGTGGAAGAGTTAAAAGTGTTTTTGTCCGGACTTTGATTTATTGGATCAACAATTGAATGAATGAAAGGGCAAACCATATATAAAGCCATCATCTATTGTGGAAAGTCTTATACCCTTTGCTTAAAGTAGTTTTGATAGCAAACTAGAAGCGAAGGTCAGGCAATAAAATTACATTCAAATGAATGGAGAGAATAACGAGCAGTTTTTGCACAAGAATACAATGTGACGAACAGTTGTGCGCAAAGTTTTAAATCTTCAACACTTTGACAGTCAAAGAGTTGAGAGACCTTTGAATGGAAGCAAAGGATCTCAAGTTTAGAATCTCTAAACTCTGAAAACTGTGACAAACAATGACCTGAGAATTGGCCCAAAACTAAATCACAGTAAACTCAAAGCCAATAATTCTTAACCTCAAACTTAATGTCAAGACATTCAAACATTCCTTCACTCTTTCGTTTGTATTACTCTTTTAAGCCAATAATAAAACTTTTAAAAGTTATGTACGTTTTCTCGTGAAAAACAGTGCGTCTGTCGCTCTGATGGCACACAATAAAGAATCTCTCTCTCTCTCTCTCTCTGTCTCTCTCTCTCTCTCTCCCCAATTTTAAAAGTGCAACCTTCCCGATAACCAAATTGAACTAATGCCTCACTCTCTGAGCGTCGGGTCCTAAAAACGCACAACTCTTACCAACACTACTGACGCTCAGATACTCAGCATTAAATCAAACTCTGCCTTAAAAAATAGTGAACCCAAAATAAGTATTACCAGAGGAGTAGTAGTAGTAGTAGTAATGGCGATGAATATTATGCAAAAAAACATAATACAAAAAAATAAACCCAAACCTACACCAAAAACGAAGGGAAGGAAATATGAGTTCTCGTTGTTATCACTTTAGTTCAGTTGTCCGCTGACGACGACTCAAATCAATTTTATTTTACGTTTTTGTAATACAATTCAATTGTTCGTTGAATTCAAATTTAAATTCAAGTATTAATTGAATGAATACTTTTTTTAGGGCCTTTCAGACCATATTTTCAAATAAAAACCGTTGAAACTTAGACCAAGAGCTATGTTTTTATCTATGCATTAGATGAGTGAAATTATATTAAGACTGATGCGAATAATTGGCATAAAATTAATGGCACTTCAAGACTATCCTAATTGATCTAAAGTTTACTCATATTTCGTGACAAATGATTGAAAAAATGTCATTTGAAGTCATTTGAAGGCAAATATCATTCAAAAGAAAATATGGATATTATATGAGGAAAATCAATATAAAAATTGATAGAATTACTCAGAATAGTATCGATTACTGGGAAAAGTTAAATGAGCTAGCAACAAAGTCATGTGCCATCAATTTTAAACTCAAAACTGGAACTCAAAACAAATATTACATAAATTTGAGTAAAAGTTTAATAATTTTCTTTTGAAGGGCTAATGATTTTGGATTTTCAAATCAAACTTTCATTGAATGGTGTGCTCTGGTAAGTGCATACTAACACCTGCTTCCATTTGTGAAGAGAAGGAGACGGGCAATCGAGCGCAAACACTAACATTATATATGCTGTAAAAAGCTATGGCGGTCAAGGACTAACTCGGACCTACTGATTGGCACAGGAGTAGACTTTATTTTAGGCCTAAATTATTATTACATTATTATTATTACCTCTTCTTTTAGTCAAGTGTTGAGAAAACTTATATATAAAACTTTTTTGATCTCAGCTCTAATGAATTTGTGTAAATAATCTCTCCTTAAGCGAGAGAACGGTGAGAGAGAGAGAG
>JAQIXI010001966.1:0-11664 GCA_034700165.1 Galumnidae sp. Gr-Ori-00277 | reverse complement strand
TATTTTGCCAAATTCTCGGCTCCAGGGGGGGGGGTATTTTGAAATACCCCCCTATTTGCCATCCCTGTTTAAAAGTAACAGTTTAACCAAACAAATAGGAAATGTCTTTTGCAAAAAAAAGATTCTTGTTCAAGGTAGGATCCGAAGTCGAGCTTTCTTACTTTATTTCTAAGAGGTTTATATTTAATATTTTTAAACATTATTTAAAAGTTACAGTTTTATCAAATACTTTAATTTAAAAACTATACATTTTTTTGAAAATTATTTGAAAATTGTTTAGAATATCTTAAACTTTAATAAATCTTAAAGAGAATTATTAATATAATTAAATTAAATTTTGCAAAATGAGTGAAATTATTATAATTGTTTAATTAAAAGATTATTTTTTGTGCTATCCTTGATTTTCATATTAAATTCCCTTGATATGGAGATTTTCATTTTGCTTGCTAACAAGAATAAGGCTTAGTAATAGAATTACCCTCAAAAAACATTGAAAACATATTACAAAATGAGGTAAATTAAAAATTTCAGCTAGCAAAATATCAGGGATTCCCAGCAAGTTATCCATAGCCCAAAAACTCTGTACCAAACCCTGTGCCCAAAAGTCAGAACAAATACGAAAAATGAAATGATTAAAAGAAAAAAAATTAAAGAACTCTAATAAGAAAAGCAACAAAAACTTAATAAAAATACATAAAATCCTCTTAACCTTAATCATTCTTGTTAAATATAAATATAATAATAGATTTGATAGATTCTGAGGAAAATATCTAGATAATCTTCATATAAAAATTATTTAAATAAAAAATCTTTAAATAATTTATATATACAATAAAAGTCGAAAATTTTTTTGATTTGAAGTTAATTATCATTTCTAAAATTAGCTTGTTTAAATTATGCTTTTAAATATAACCATAATTGAGATTAGACCAAGTTTTATATTAAATTATAATTGCTTAATTATAATTAGTATAATTTAAAGTTCTATATATAATCCAGAGTTAGCTATAGAAATTGAGCTTGCTATATTTGAGTCCTTTTTATTTATTTCAAATGAAATGAAAGCAAATACTCAATATATTAATCTATCTTGATAAATTTCATTTTTAAGGTTCATTTAAAGTCAGTTAAAATTTGATTATAGCTTCAAATAATCTATTAATCAAATCAATATGAATAATAAATGAGCATGATAATGATAAATGAATAATCAAACATTTATTATTCAAATTTAAGATTATTTTCAAAATGAAATGTCTTTCAATCAAACATCAAATAAATACCGATTTATATATATTTAAAAAAAAAACATTTACTGAAAACCTTTTAAGTATTATTAAATTAAACTTTTATTATATTTTTAAATAAATCTATTGAATTAAATATTTTGTTCTTGGTAAATTAATTTAAGATAACTAAATCAATATATTTGTGTTAACTCAATTTCAATCGTATAGAATTTAATTTTGAGGCAAAAAAAATTCAATTGTTTTTTACGATAAACTTGAGGGCAAAATATTGAGATTAGGCACAAAACAAGTCTTTCCTCTAACATATCCTTCCGCTATCAATATTAATTCAAGTGCAATGAATATTAATGGTGTTAAATGGTGTGCTAGGTTAACTAAAAAGTAATTATAAGTGGAAAATAGGCTATGATTTAATCGATTATTTTTTTTATCGATTCTCATAATATATAAAAATGTTGTAAAAAACAAAACATTTTTCTCTTAAAATTAATTTTATTTTATTTTTTTTATTTCATTTTTTTGTTGCCCTAAAAATGTGTCTGAAATTCATTGAAGACAATAAACGAAAGACAAATCCAATGTCTTCTAACTTACTGTTATTTTAAGAGATCTATAAAAACAAAAGTAATCGACTCAGAGATGAACATCGGGTGGTATTAAAGGAGTCATTTCTGATTACCTAATGTAGCAAATAAAGATGCACTTGCTAAGTAGCAAGTTATCTACTTCCTTAATTATCTGGTATAAAATAAGCTAAACAAAAGTTATTTGAAATGGATTTCAAACTAATTATTTGTATGAAATGAGTTGCACTCAATTTGAGTCTCAAATAAGAACTTACTTAACTTTTGTTTTTGATCAAGATAACTCTAAATAAATGCAAAAATAGTGTTCACTTCTAAAAGTTGTTAATTGCAATTAAATGCACAAACAATCTCTTCATTAATTATTTCGAAAGACTCTCTCTCTCTCTCTCTCTCTCTCTCTCTCTCTCTCTCTCTCTCTCTCTCTCCCCTCTCCTCTCTTCTCCTCTCCTCTTCTTTTCTCTTCTCTCCTCTTCTCTCTTCTTCTCTTCTTCTCTTCTCTTCTCTCTTCTCAATAATGTCAGTATTGATAAAAGACTATCCCAACGACCCATAGCTATAATAAAATTTTCATAACAAACAATAGTAATTCATTTCAATTAACTCTATTCCTATTTAATACATCAATTGTTAATTTGTGCTAGGTCAACAAAATAATTATTAGTGAAACAATTTTCAAGATTTATATCTTTAAATAAGAGTTTAAATGAATAAAATATATGATATAATTTGTAGCCAAACGTATAATAAATAACATAATATAAGGTATAATTTAAGGAAAAATTAAGTGCTTTTCATAAGACATTGCGCCTAACATTTGAAATATTTATGTCTATTATATGGAATATTAATAATAGATTTCCATTTCGAACATTTGCTTTCATTTTATACCCGATATTAGACCAGAAATTCCTATTCATTGCTTTTATCGCTTATTATTCTATCGTTGTTTGAAAAAAACCATTAAATTTAAAGCGAAAGAAAAAAAATTCTGTTTTTCTCAGCTTTTCTTCAATTCTTTTCTTTTGTTAAAAAAACATTAAAACAAATTAACTGAATGTCAAACTCGATGTCAAATAAGAATCCGAAGACACGGAATAACACAAAAGAAAGACATAAAACTCTGAAAAAAAGTTTGTAAATCAAAAAAAAAATCACAAAAAAATCACAAAAAAAATCACAAAAAAATCACAAAAAAAATCACAAAAAACGTGTCGAATGCATAACAAGATTTAATAAAATATCCAATAATAAGACAATAGCTATAAGAAAAGCCTTGCAATTATAGACAACCTTTACCTAACGAAGCACTCCTTAACAGCTCAGATACCACTTCATAAGAGAAGCACTCGGAATGAAGCCATGAATTGATTTTTGTCATCACTTAAATAATCGGATAAAATAAATTTTTCATTGAAACAAATCTCACTCGACTTCCACTCTCTTGACTCTACTCTTCATTACATTCATTGAGTGAAGAACTTGTTTGGGATTTTCAAAAATGTGAGTCCAAATGACTTTAATCTAATGGAAATACAGAGAAAAATATCTTTTATTTGCTGTTTATCTGATTTTATGACAGTATTTGAAGAGGAAATCAATTCTATTGGCATTCAATGCATTAATGAAGAGTCAGTACTGAGTAGTCATTTGTATCATTATTTCTGTACTGTTTTTTCCAAAGTATTTGTCTCTAATAAAAATTAATTACATTCTTCGCTCATAAATTGAGTTCTGCTCGACATTATCCACTATATTATATTGCCATTCCAATTTATCATTTTCTATCTTGATAACTTATTAGTAAATACTGTATAAGCCAAGATTGAACATGATACATTTTGATTAAATTATAGAATGCATTAAATATTAATAAATAATTTAAAAAAAGTCTTTCGTAAAATCAAAATTAGTGGTCATTTAAGGCAGAGCTGTGACACACCCGACCTTAAACAAGAGCTGACACTAAATGACTAATTAGACCAAATTAAGTCCAGAGCACAGCTCATAGCTATACATAGCTGCACACATCCTCGATAATTCATAGCTCCATACCTGTGCCATACATCAGGATTATGTTAGGGCACAGTTTTATTCTATTCCAAAATTGATAACTTTATTATACAAACGAAAAGCAATAAAAAACTACTTTTTATAAGAGTTGACTCCAAATACGGGAAGGGCTTAAAAATTATGATAAAATATTCTTGAGATAACTTTTCATTTAGTATTTCCATTAATATAATACTTGTTATAAATGATATATATTTTAGTCCTGAAATAGCGAAAAGTGTTTCATAAGTTTTATATTAATAATTCTTATCTCTGGCACAGCTCTTAAGCCTCAGCCTCTTATACTCTCCTCTCAAATATTATTTGATATTAACTTTAAATACATTACATAATAGTAATGACAATAATATAGAACTCCGGATAAATAAGTCGTTGAATTCAATTGAATTCTATAAAAAAATTTATATAAAAGAAAACCTAATATTCATACAAAGAGTCAAATATTTCTATTATATTATATTATTGTCAAAAATATCGATTTTTTTCTTTTTTTAAAAACTTGTATCAAGTACAGTTTAATTCCTTGAAAATTGTAAACCAATTATAAAATTTCAAAGTTAATTCAATCTATTAGAAATAAACTTGTTAAACTTAATGAAAAGTAAGCTAAATGTATGTATTCATTACTAATAGATCAAGTAAACTTATTTTTCAACTAAATTAATCAAGTTCATTTTAGTTTAATGACAAGGAATGAGTGCTAATAACTGAAAGCATGTGTTTTGTTATTTCCTTTTATTTATTGATTTTGTTTTAAAAGATGTTTTCATTGATTTCATTGAAAAATGTGTTTTAAATTTAATAGTTTTGTCACAAATTTAATGATTTTTAGTTTGCATTTCAAATCTTTATCGTTGAATAACACAAATATTATTCAGTGAATAGAAATCGTCTTCAATATAACTGAGCGCAGGTGTATTGGTTCAAAGGGGCTGATAAGCAGCACAAGTATTGAAAGGCCAACAAACCATTGCTTTTGGTAGTGTTTGCGCGGATTCAGTGTCTTTTGAAAACTCTTTTTCGACTGCAGTGCTCACAAACATAGCAGTTGAGTCTGTTTTCAGTCGTCAGTAGTTTTTCTCAACTGAAGTATTTCTCTTTTGATGGAACAGTTGTTCCCTTTGACTAACAATTGATAGAAGAGAAAACATTTTTATATCCAGTAGTTTATGTTAGCCGACAAGTTTTACTTCGAGAAACTCATTATTCTAATGTGAATGGAATTATCGACTGATTATTTTATACACTAATTGTATGTTTTGCACGACTACTCAATACAGACCCAAACATTACTAAAACAAAAAGTGAGTAAAAGTTGTGTTATATTTACCACAAGAAAAAAAGAGTAAAACTTTTGTGCGTTCTTTAAGTCAAGTGTTTATCAAATCTAATAAAATAATAAATAAATTATTTTATTATTAAATTTCTAATTAACTGATAAAATAGTTTTGATGTGAAAAACAAAAATAATGTTATAATAAATTTAATGCAAAAATTTAATTATATTCTGTCCCATAAAACTGGAAGAACTGGAGATCTGGACCAATGATGAGGGCTATTATTTAATGTATAATTAAATGAAAAACAATTGTCTAATATATGAACAATAAGTTGTGAACAAAAGAGAGCACATGTAAGTCACTATTAGGACATTACTTCTAATGGATTAATAGAAGACTTTTCAACCACTCATTCAAAAGGTATGGAAATCTATAAAATATATTCAATACTAATTTTCATATCATTTTGGTTGACATTCTGTCCAAATTTGATAAAAACATGTCTTTCACGAACTTTTTCAAACGCGAAATGACAACAAGTCTGGAATGGAGACAAAAATTACCCTGCGCTTTTCAATAGGGCTTTGAAATTGAGTACTTTTTTTCCTGAATAAAATCCTCAATAAATTGCATTTTTTTGTCTTTATTTCAAAGTTTTGTTTGAATGACAACTAAATTATAAAAGTGTTGGCAAACTGTCAGTTCACTCATGTCTTGTTTATGTTATGACATCAAAAGTATTGGTCATCTCTTTGACAAACATCACCGATCAGAGTATATAAACTTAGCCTAATGTACAGAATAAACAGCAAATAGCAGTAACTGACCGAAGCCAAGGGGTATTAGCTTTTAGTATGTGTTGACCAACAAAAGGAAACTAAAAATAGGTTTTTTCCAGATTTTAAAGTATTTTTCAAATAATTGGTTCTATTCCTTATTAGTAGCTATTGATGTAACCTTTTGACCACTGACTTGATTCTGTGCCTACTATTTACATAAGGCCGACATCTGTGATGCCATCGTTTGAGTCGTTTCTCATAGAATTCTTATTAAATCTTACGTCCAATTAGTGAGAAAGTTATGATATATAAGATAAACACAATTCTCAGATGACATATAATCCAAGACTCGTTACAATCACTCTAACAGTAGTACTCAACTGTCGGCTCTCCCTTTCCCTCACATACTCTCATAGATATAGCATTCAATTTTGATTCTCATAACTTCTTTTTCATAACAATTATCTCATATATTGTCGTCTCTTTTATATTCCATATGTTTCGTTCAATCGCTGTCTCAGTCATACCATATGAGATGTGTTTCGGATGTCATGTTCTCAAAGAACAACTTTTTTTTTATTTTTTTGATACAATTTTTTTTCTCCAAAAAATCAATTATCTATAAAATTAATGTTTGCTTTTAGGAATCTTGTAATTTAACATGCTCAAACTTGATTTCTTTTTATTCATAATATCATTAGCTAGATCAATGGGATTACAATTTCACATTGTTAAATGCATCTTCTTTGTTCAATAGGATCTTGGTACTTATCTGATTATTCCTTTGCTAAGAATGATATCAAATCAATTTTATGATTGAATTATTTAAGAACACAATTCTATTTAATCAATGACCGGATCCCAAATCGTGTTTTATTATGAACCTGAACAGATACTGTCTTTCCTTTGAATAAGGCTAATGACCAAGATCAACAAAACCCAAACTTATAATTGATTTGAGCACAATTTGTGCCAATTTCTTTCTTTCTTTCTTTTTTTGCTGAGAAGAACAACAAATTTGTTTATAATTTCCTAACGAAAGGAAACGAGAAAATCATTTGCTTTACTTACCTTGAATACATAGATATCAAGCTTAAATATTTATTCAGTAGGTGTAAATGAGCCTGATACTCACAGTTACAAACAAAAGTGAAGATCTCCCTCTCTTTGGTGTTCTCTCCTTATGTGTTGAATGAATAGTTGCCTCTTTTATCAGTCTTCATGTCTGTCCCTAATTGTGTGAGCACTCGATTTCAGTTTTGTATCACATCTTTTCTCTCTCCAATACAATACTCTTTTCGGTTGTAATCAAAAGCCATGAAATTGAAAGACGACTAATATATGAAAAAGACGTGAAATCAAAAGAAATGGAATTCTTGTGATCTCTTCGGAGCTCTAATTTTCGTCGTTTAATATTGAATCCAATTTATTGTCATTAAATACTTTAATCAATTGAATAGTTTTGCTTATTTTGATTTGTTTGGCGACAAATGAATAAATTATATATAATTACTGCCATAAATGAAAATACTGTACACAAAATGCATTAAAACTTCAAAATTAATTAAAAAACTTCATATTAATTACTGACACAATTTACAGACATTTCATAATTAGAAAAATTTTTCCAGTTTTGCCTAAAAATATTAATTAAAACTATTTTAATTGAAAATATTAATTTCTCAGTTAAATTAGTTGTGCTTGTTATAATCATATATATTTTGCTTGTTAATTTGTTAGAAATTTGTTGCCTTAAAAATAACAAGTGTAAATATTTGACCATGACATTTTCATTTTGTTATTTTTTGGTTAGTTTTAATAGGATTATTGCAAAATGTTTCAAGAGCCTTTTGCCAATTATTTTTATTAATATTCAATTGAGAATACATGCAAAAAGGGCACCTAGATCAGTTAAGAGCACTTCTCATCTCTTTTTTGTAGTCAATGAGTGTTTGTATTAATTTTTTATTTATTTGATCCAAACTTTTATATCTTTTTATGTTTAGTTTTATGTCAAATGGGGTTATATTTATGATAACAACTTAAGAGATGAATTGGTTTTCAGTCCTCTAATTGTTAGGATAACCGCCCCTTAAACACAAGGGATGAAGAGTTTGATTTTTGATAAATTTATCAAGGTAATGATTCAACTCTTAACTTATATTGAACTACTTAGAGACCACTATTGAAAAGAGTCCTTACTATTCTCAAGAAGAACAGAATGGGTCTCACCATAGGGTTAAGAGGTTTATATAAAATGTCTTTAAATAATATTAGAAAATAAAAACTTAGACTTTATCTCAACAATTGAAACGATTCGGTTATTATAAATACCAGACACTAAATTCTAATGGATTTGCTAGATGTTTTAAGGAATAAATTCCCATTAGTTATGGACCATTAAAATCATGTTAGCATGTTCAACTTTTTACATTATTTAAAAAGTTTAGGCCATAAGTTATGGCAATAACTTTAAATGAATTGAAATAATTATTTTTATAAATTTAAAATTATCTCATTTTGTCAATACTTACAAACAATTATTAAAAAGCAAATTATGAGTTTATCAAAATGAACTTGCACATATATTACACACATTTATATTTATGAGATATTAAGATCTTCTCCTGAAGTTCACTCTAATGGTAAATATTTGAGAGCCGTTAGTAATACATAACTAGTAAAGAATCAGTTGAGCCATAAGTGCAAAATTCAATCAATAAATGACCTTAATTATTTGTGAGTGCTTTGGAAACTCCCACTCCGTTAGTTCCCTGTAATACCGATCCGATTACAATCAATTTATAGGACTATAAATGAAAGATATTTTTGAGTTTATTGTAAAAGTGTTGGTAATCTAATCAGTGACATTTGGTGGCGAATAAATCTGATGACATGTATATAGATCTGGGGTGTAATTGTCCAGAAAAGTCTGTTCCTTTAGTGTAGTCCAGCGATAACTGAGTGAAATCCTCTGCCGTTTCATTTATTTTGTACTGAACTCTCTTCTGGACTTATAGTCAATTAAACTGAAAAATAGTGAATAAAAAATAGAAATCCGTTTTTTCTATAAATTCTTTAATAGATTCCTAAAAAAAAGAGATCAGAAAATAATTTAAAAGATAAGACTTAAGAAAATTCTAAGAAAAATATAGTAAAGACATTCCGCGATATTTTTAAAAAATTTATTGAATGAAAAACTTTTCCATTTTAGCGAAAACACGTTTCCCTTCAAAAATCGAAGATTTCTAATCCTTGAGTCCACTTTCAGTAAAAAATGCATTCCTTGCTTTAAACTAAAACAGAAGGCACTCCAAAGCACAGCATATTTCTATAATGAACCATAAATTAGTTGTGACAACACTATTCTGACCCTAATTTTTGTGTGAATGCGATTTCGTATTCGTCTTAAAATAAAAACTTTTTCCTCTTTTTTTCTATAAATGCTTTTAAATGAGAATTGAGTCTCGATTTAAAGACCAATTTAATTGCTTAAAACAGAGCTAGTATAGAGCCTAGTTCATATCACAACATCTCTGAGAACAGCATAAAAATACTTAACAATAGAAAAGTAGAAAAGTATACTGTAAATACAGCCAACATTTAGAGTGTTGGCTGTTATTCTGTGCAAATAAAGAATTTTCTTTATTTCTATTGTTTTAATGTTTTTGTAAAGTAATTCAATACTAATTTTATATGAGTTGCAGTTAAGACCTCGAGTGAAAGGCTGTGCGACAATACTTTTGGCTTAAAATAAGTATTGAATTCTAGGTTTAGTTTACCCCCGAATAAGCATAAAAACAATAATGGTTTGACATTTTAACCGGAAACATTTGAACTTATTATTACCGCATATCAGATTAGTGTTGCCAACTTTCCAATATTTCCAAGGATTTTCCGAGAATTCTTTATAACCAAGGATCTAGAAAACCTTTTGCTTTAATAAATTTTTATAAAATTTACTCAGAATAATTCATGAAACGCTTTAAAGGCTATAAAGTTACTAGTTCTGAAAAATTTGAAATTCAATTTCGGTAATAAATTTTATATAAAATTTTTGTTATAAAAATTATTGTTTAGAAATTATTTAAAAATATGAGAATTATATTTGATTTGCGAAATATGTCCTTAAATTCGAGTTATTTTTAATAAAAAGTTGTTTTCTATCCTATCCTTGATTTCTGTATTGAAATTCCTTGTTTATGAGATTTTCTTTTTTGGTAAAACCATATGAAACCCATATTTACTCTAAAAACCCTTTTTTAATATAAAATAATATTTAAATTTATTTTGTTTTTAAGCCATAAAAATATAATATTTCAGAATATTATTCATTAATTATTCATAAATTGTTTTCTCACGAAATGTTTAATATATAATATTAGTGTCAAATCGAAGTATTTCTGTATTTCTTTATAGATTTAAATTAGAATTATGTGTCAATAAAATTAAATTCAAATAATAATGGCTTAAGTCTTATCTAACACGAAATTGACTCGAAAAAAATCAATAGAAAGCACTCTTTTATCCAGCAGACACTTTTATTAATATCGATTTTATCTAGGGAACATCGAAAATCATTTCTCAAATTACTTTATTCTTTAGTCTCTCTTTTTTTTGCTTAATATTTGAATTCTGGGAATAAAAAAATCGATAAATTATTTCAAAGCTTTCGATGAAATTAATATTCCGTTTCCCTCAACGGATCTCAAAGATTAATTATGTGCAAATGTTTTAGTGAAATGAGCTAGGTCATTATTTCAATCGACAGTTGTCTAATCTATTCAGTGATGGAAATCACTTTTGAATCATTAGATGCGTAAAAGTGATTGAATTGCGGAAAATCAGTCGATCACTAACTTGTCCTCAAATACAGTGAACTTATGTTTCATAAAAGGAAAGCCTTCAGGAAATCAGTAACCGAAGAGTGAGATGTCATGCCTGCTATGGTCTGCTCTTCGCTGTTAATATCACTACTCTTTTCTATATTTCAAGTATTCATAAATTTTTTAGTGATTAATGTTTTGTAAAAATATTTTCTCATCCATTCATCAGACAATTAGTCCTTTTCTTTGTTAAATATCATTCAAATGTCAATCAAAATGTTTTAAATGGAGTAAATCTTTGAAATTTTGTTCTGATATTGAAATAAACTTGTTAAATTAGGGAAAAAATTATTTTTAATGATTATAATAAATTTTGGAAAAAATTTCTTTTATTCTTGTATTCAAAGAAATATTATTAAAGTCTTTCAAATGGAAGAACTCATAGAATAATCTAATCTTGAATACTGAAAGTGCCTTCACTAGCAAGTTATGCTCAACCAAGAACAAATAATGCTCTACTCTTATTATACATTTATTGCTTTTGTGCCAATGATTTCAGAAAATGCTTTGTGTGCAAGATAATAAGTGATAGGCTCTTGCAAACAATAAATATTCTTAAATAATTTCAAACATAAAAATTATTTTTAATTCTAAATATCTTTTTAAAATTTTCACCTTGCTAAAATTCTGATTAAAAGAGTGTAAAAATATTTCTTTAAAGATATGATTATATTAAAAGAAAAATCTAATTCCAATACTTTATGAGCACTACTTTATTAAATTGTCATTTTCTCAAATACAGGGTCTTGCAGAAAGTCGGTGCACAATATTGTAGCGTAAGGGAGCACTGGGTAGCCCTCGGGATTACCCGG
>JAQIXI010001965.1:0-11666 GCA_034700165.1 Galumnidae sp. Gr-Ori-00277 | reverse complement strand
AATAAAATGCTTAAGGAATTATTTTATATTTTTACGTACTTATTACCATGCACATTAAAAATATTTTCATTATATTTGTCCGGACAATTCTTCATTATATTTGTCACTGGTTATATGCTATATATTATTTCAATGAGTAAATTTTATGATAATGATATCCAAGATGAACTTAATGTAAAAATATAAATGCAATAATACTCACTGAAAGGGGTTCTATTTTGTTTGAATAGCATGATGATTTATTTGAAACTATTCCTTTGCCAATACCTTTACCAGGCAAGTGTATTCAGTAAGTATAACAAGATATTTTACCCCCTATGACTGAAATTGCATGGTTGTTTTATTGTATTGAGATTTATGTTACCCTAACAATGAAACATCTTGGATGGGCCAATGAAATTTTATTAAAGGAAAACAGCCATGGTTAAATTCTGGCGATCAATCTTATTTCGAATCAAAATTTGCTAATAACCACTTTTAAGACTGAAAGATCATGGTCAAATTATTTGAAAGATTCTTTTAAGAGCTTTCAAAAAGAAATATAAATATTTAAATATAAAAATAAAATTTTAACCGATTAACAATAATGTTCACTACTAATGAGTAAAGACAATTAGTCATAAAATTTCTATTGATTTTTATATGAGTTTATTCATTCGTTGAATTTTATTTTTACATTTTCTCATTTGTTATTAATAATTAATATTTTATGCATTGCTAATCATCTTGCTAAAGTTTAATATTTATATTTAAGTTGTAGCCAAAGTTTTATGATTTTTCGATAGAGGACGTTAGGTGGAAAACATTGTGCTTGGCACTTTTTGAAGTTAAAATAAAGCATCAATTTCATACAGAAGACATCAGTATTACTAGGGCATTCGTCATAAAGTATGGTAGTGTCAACTTATGTCACCCATATATTCTCTATGTGTAACATAAGTTGACACTACCATACTTTATGACGAATGCCCTTAGTAACATCAGTACAATACTATCCTTGATATAATAGAGTTAAATAAAGCACAGTTTAATAAAGTTAAGTACACTCAACTGCCATTTTTATGAACTTACAGGGGAACTTCTTTAACTTGTGGATGAGCTAGGGCATTGTATCATAAATCGTTGAATTCATTATGAAATTTTATATAAGAATCTGTAATCAAATTTTGCAAGTGGCCATTATTTTGGTCAAAAATCGCCGCTAAATATTAGTGATAGAATCAGTGAAAAGCTTAAAGAAAGCTTAAAATATAGACTTGAGCAAGCAACATTACTAATCTTTCGTTAGTGATGTTTAATGAATAAACTTATGTTCGTTTCATTAATTTTTACAAATTTTTACTATAATTTTGATTCAAATATTATTTTTATTGAATGAATACTTAACCTTTCAGACCCTATTATTCATAAAAATGGGCAAGTTCATAAAAACCGATGTTCATAAAAATAACAGTTGAGTATTTCTTTGATTAGTGTTATAACCAGAGACTCCACATTTGCCATAAAAAAATTGTTACAAACGCTAAATTTGAATTTATAGCCGGGATTTTGGCCAAAGTTACCAAAACCTCATTTTTTCAGTACTTATTCTGAGACCTAAAGTTTTTATGATTTCCGGTTTGAGTCTCTGATTATATAACAAAACTTAATTTCCTTGAATTCGATGTTTTGGACTATTTTTGTTATTCTTTTTATGAATTATTCATTGGTTTATGTAAAATAACCTTGATAAATAACTATAATTATTTTTCATTACTAAAGTAAAACAATATTAAAAGTCAAATAAAATTTGATTAAAACAATTAATTATATTTATTTTGAATCATTAAAACTAATTAAGTTATAGTCAAATGTCAGTCCCTAACAGTTGAAGTGCAACCAAAAAGTAAAATCTTGGGCATCACTGATGTATAGGAAGAATAAATAATGAATGATATAAATTAAGTGATTTCAATAAAATTATATCAATTAAACCGTAAAAAACGGTAAAAGTATTGAACCGTTAAATAATTTGTCGACAGATTTCTGTTATAAAATAAATAATAAATCGCTTATATTTTCAAGTTTTCGGTTGATTGAGTTTAAAGCCATTTACTATTTTAAATGACTTGAGTTGAGGCACACCTCTATTATAACTTTCATTATGTGGTAAATGAAGTTTCCCGGAGTGACACTCCTTAACACCAACTAAACTAAACAATGTACTCATTTAAAGGATAATTTAGGTATAAATTAGACACTTTTAATTGGATCTAAGAAAAGCTCTTCAGTGTATTAACCCTTTGGTTTTACACAAAAATCAATTGAAATCTAAATCGGAATCTAATGAGTTTTTTTAACGAAACAAATTGAACTAGCTCAAAATTATATAAGTTTGAAGTCTTTATTCCGAGATTTCTAATTAATAATAGTTTGTTATTATATTATAAATTCTGATTATATTTTCATATTTTTTTTCTCTGTAATTAAACCAAAAATTTTGCATAAAACGAAAGAGCGGTTTAAAAGTCAATTACTTACGCAATAAAACTTATTTTTTGTTTCATTTAATTAACCAAATGTTCAAAACGTATCTCTTAGTGATAGGTTTGAGTCAGCATTTGATAAGATTTGTATTCAAAAATATTTTGACTATAAAAAAATATATAAAAAAAATATATCAATATTTAAAGCACTTTACTTATGCTCTGAGCGATCAAAATAGTAATTAAACTGCAATTAAAGGTTCAAAATTGAAAATAACTTCGAATAAAATTAATGTCAATTATAGTAACGATTAAAATATTTCCATTTTTAGAAATACTTGAAAAAAGTTAATCAAATTTTGTTACAAAATTTAAATGTAATAAACGTTTGAATACTTTTTTTTCAATTATTTCTTAATTAGATTTTGTCGAATGAATTGCAGTTATGTTTGGTTTGAAACTACAAAACAATAAACTTTAATAAATTCCTTTATTAATCATTTGATTACTCCAATTGTAATCAATAGTCGGGACATTTCCTCAAAACATAATCGATTCTTGCAAAAAGTAAAAGTGTGATACACTTGACTTAACTGCACAATGGGTTCAAATAAACGGTCGGTCGCACTGATATAACATATGAGTTAACATTTAATAAAATATTACAAAATTGATGTGAATTTAAGTAAAATTGTAATAATATATTATTTTAACAATTGTTGGGCTCAAACTTCCGTAAATTATTAACAAAATTCAGTAATTATTGAGTTTTCAAATCAGGAAATTCGATGACATCTTTAGGAACGATATTGTCTTAGAGTTTGTGTCATGAAATTGGAAGTACTTAAACGAAAATGTCTTTAATTATAAACTATTATTAGAAGTAATGAAAAGTAAAAAGTGTTTTGAAGGCCAATAAATTCTTTTGACCTGCTCTACATCACTCTTGAGAGGGAGTTGAGAGGGAGAGCCGAAAATCGAATGGCGGAGACTTCATAGACCAGTTATGATAGGCCTGAGGCAACCCATAACACAGGTTTCCAGCGATTCAGTTCTTATATAATAATAGAAAATACAAACATTTTATTAGTTTAGTTAAGAAAAGTTTCGTAAAACTGTTTTTGGAGAAAACAAAGCATTTATGAGAAAATGCTTTTATTCTTTCATTTGTTTAGTTTGAGTTCATTTGCTTTAAGTTCCGCTCAATTTTTCGGCGGACCTGTCGGGGGTCACTCAGGACTATCACTTTCACCCTATGGTAATATAGAAACAAATTAAAAGTGAAATCATTTCATTTTTTAATCGTTTCATATTTAGGAGGAATGAGTGAAACACTTCCTATAAGCCAAGCAGAGTTGGCACAACTTATGGCCCAATCGTTGGCCACCAGTAGAGGCAAAAACTATGGCTCACCCTTTGCCAAACAGAACGAAAATTCTGAGGACAGCGAAGACTTTGGATCTAATTATGAAACAAATGACGGAAATTCACATCAGGAAGAAGACAACGAAAGGAATAATGAAGACATTAACGAACAAACAGGTTATGACCAACAGGAAGGTGGAGAGGGATCACCATATCAACAACAGCAACATCATCAAGGTCAGTCAGAAGGTGCACAACAAGAAGGCTCGGATGAACGGGAAAATGAAGGCTATGATAATTCTGGGTCCAATTACCAAGGTGAAGGTGAAAATTTTAATAACCAACAATATCCTACTTCTCACGGATCGTATGGTTCACCGAATAATGAAGAACAACAATCGGGACCTTACGATGAAAGTCAGGGCAGTTCGCGATACGAATCTTCTCGAGTACATCCCTTTAGACCCCAAATCAGTTCAAACGTTAATCCAAACCAAGGAATTGCTTTTAGGGGACAAATTGGAGAGAATGCAGTACACCCTCGCTCACAATTTTCTAATGACTATAGCTATGTAGCGCCCGGTTCTGGTTATTCTGGACCCGGAAGTGAATCATCTTTGAAATTTGTTATAAGAAATGCACCGAAAATTATGGGATTTCAGAATTGATACCAGAATTGGTAGTATTTACACAAATCTTAGCCAATATTTTCTCTAATTATTCAAATGAAATGCAATTTTTCGAGTCATTAAACTTTTGTTTCGCCAGAAATACGTTTTTTGTCGTTGAGTTCACCGCAAAACCAAAATTAGAAATCAGTTCTAATAATATATAAAATGAACCAAATTTTCTGAGCTCTTAATAGCAAAACAAACGAGACTTTCATTAGACGAACGCTTTCATACCAAACATTTCTTGGAATTACTTCCTTTTGTATATATTTTTACGTAAACTTTTGTTAAATTAGAAAATGTAAATTTGACCTGTCTCACTTTTATCTTCAATACAATTTAATAATAAATTAAATTTTAATTCTTAAATAATTTTATTTTACGAAAACAATTCATATAATTTGAATCATTTAATCAAACATTTGTTAATTGGATATTCAAATAAAGATTTAATTCACATAATTAATTTAAATGAACCTTGTTACATTTTTAATAGAGGTTTACTTATGTAAACAAATTTAAACAAAATTTTATTTGACTTTAATTTGTTTTAATTAATAACTAAAAATTTAATTAATTGACTCATAATTTATGGGTAGAATAAAAAAGTGCCTTTAGTTGCCCATTGAATTTTCATTCTTAAATACCAAGGTCAATTTAAAGCTACCCTTTAATAACCATTTGAATATTAAATATTTCACCTTTCCTATATATTGTATCATGGTTAACTCTATTATAAAGAAAAGTATTGACTAATAATTAGTCACTAATTATTATTGACTAATTATTAGTGACTAATTATTAGTCAATAATAATTAGTCACTAATGATATCATTAATGTCTTTAAAGTAAAAACAAATAAATTGTATAATAACTTTAAATTAGAGGGAGAGTCGAGTCTCTCGAATTCCCGGGTCTCGAATTGTCTCGAATTGTGTCGATCAGCAATTAATTTTCTCGATCCCTATCGGGTACAGTCGACACTCTCGAACGAGTCTCGAATGATACAAAATATTTTTAATTGAATTTACAAAAATAATATTAAACTAATTATTTTAGGATATATTTTTAAAATATTGAAACCAGCTAAATTCAACAAATATTTATTTTTAAATTCTTACTTAAATATAATTTAAATGCATTCCCTCTTCTCTATTAGATTTAAATGAATTCGAATAACTTTTATTTAAAAAATTATTTATGATTTACAATTGTAAAACTTACATGGTAAATCAATAATTTCGAGTCTCGTCCGAGACTCGAGTCTACTCTCGATCTCGACCAGGAATTCCTTTTCGAGTCCCGGGAATTGATTTTGGCCTCGAAACCCACCACTACTTTAAATACAGTCAATATACATATATAATAACTACCCAGTATAATACTTATACCGGTATTATACCTAGATTTTCTTAACCCAAACCACTTCCATAGTGTTAACCACTATAATAAACAAACAAATAGGGGTATAAATTATTATACCGTATAATACATAAAATGCTCCGCAATTACTGAAATACTGTATTATACGCGTATATTAAATTGTAATTCCTAACTTTCAAAATTATTTCTGGGTATACTTGATCATATTTTAAAGCTCAAATGTTACAAATTTCCATGCTAACTCATGAGAAAGTTATAATCCTTTAATTTGTATTTGAAAAAGTTTATTATAGAAAATCTAACCAAGATGATCTTGTGATAACTTATAAAAAAACTGATACTTTTCACAAAATTACTTTAAAGACTTTAAGCTCAGAAGTAATGGTTCTGTTCTCAGAAATATACATAAATAGTATAAAACATGGAAACAGATATGAAATTAAAGTCCTTTAATTAAAAGACAAATAAATAGGTTCCCTGAGTTTTTCCTCGAATATATTTTGATATGTTGAAGCTTGATATCAAACCATAAAATTAAACCCTAAGATTATTGTCTCAACCATTTACTGATTTAGAGATTTGGTTTTAAAAATAATTTAACTGAAAGGGTAGGGATATCAGATGCCAGAATAGTTATTCTCCTTCTTAGACATTACTAAAGATATCAATTTTTGATAATATGATAAAGTATTCAAATGATTCTCTTATCGTTTAATCGTATATTTATGCAAAAATTTGTCTAAAAATCAGACATTTATGAAAGTTATGCAAAAATGCATTCATATTAAAGTCACGTTTTATAAAAATTTGTTTAATTTTAGTTAATATAAAACATTATTGTTATCGATGTAATCGATATCTACTTTTTATTCTATTTTTTAAAATATTTATGTCGATATACAGAGATATACAGAATTTTTATAGTTTTGTTTATGACTCGCCCACAGATTTAGCCCAAAGAAAGTATTCAAAAGGGAAGCAAACTTTGAGAAAGAGAACGAAAAATTCTAATTTAGAAAAAAAAGAAGCAAGAACAACTTATTTTTAATTTCCTTATTTTCTAATTTTATTCCTAAAAGATTAAAATTCTCAAACTTTCCAATAATAAACTTCTCGTTTTTCGCTTTAATAACTTTAATATCTTATTTACTATAAAAAAATGTTAATAAAAGTAATTTTATTAATTTATCTAAACTTTAAATACTTAATCGATTAAATTAAGAATCAATGAATGCAATTAAAAGTCGATTAATTTTTTTGTGATTTATCTTTTGATGATTAAAAATAGGACTCAAATTTTAATTCAATTTAAAATAAAATTTATTTTTCTTTAGATAATTAAACGAAAATAAATCGGATTTAGAAATGTTTTCAATAAAAATTTCAATAAAAAAATCGTTTATTCCTTTTATCGAAAGTAATAAAAAAAGATTTAATAAAAGCAAAGATAGAAAAGTAAAGAATAGCATTAATTTTAATTATTTTTAGATGTTTAGAGACAAACCTTCCCTCAGAAAGAATATTGTAGTTAAGACTATCAACATTTCTAGAAATAAAGAATCTTTGAAATTGATTTTTCAAATCTTAACGACTGGTTCGGGTGATAACATATATTTAAATGATAGGATGAAAACTTTGATTTATATTAAAGTTTTTTATTGGCCAAATCCGAATCAATTAGCCAAGTACAATTAACCAAAAATAATGACAACCCCATTGACTATCTCTACAAATATAGATTTACTATAAATAGTGAATAACTTATAAGTAATAACTGATAACTGATAACGTGATGCCATTAAAAATAAATATAGAAAAAAACGTCAAATCAATCAAAACATTTTCATTTTAATAATAATCTTTTCGTCACTTAAATGATAGTATCGACGAATCAATTAATTTAAGCCTTCAATCAATACATTGAATGACAAGTGATTACAACTTTGAAATTACTTCAACATTACTTACATTATTAGTCTTTCAAATGATTGACTCAATTAACCACTGAATCACTTAATTATCTTTATTTGCTTTTATAGCAATTCTTGTTATCATTTGTATATAAAATTTGTATTCAATAAAATTTTGAGTCAATTTTATATAAAAAGAGTTCAATAAAAATGTTTAAAATTGAGATTTGCTTTAATTTCAATTTATTACTCCTTTGATATTCAAATAAAATTTTATAGAAACGATATTCAAATTCGTCGAAATAAACCTCAGAATTAATTTTCTTTTCAAAAATATCCACAAAAAGTTTGACCCAAAATTAAAGTCAATTTTAATATATCTTTGATTTTAATGAATATTTCATAGAAATTATTGTCAGACGAGAAGTGAATCTAAATGTAAAGCAATCGTATATTAGTTATATTCTAATATAAATTATAAAAACAGTACTTATTTTAAATGATTTTATTATAATTTTTATTATTATTTAAAGTATTGAGAAAGAGGTCACAAAAATAACTTAAATCTTAAGTTCCTTAACATCTTTTATATATTATAGAAATGATATATAATTTCTTATTTTCTTTTTTTAATCGTTAATTATTTGTTGGCTGTTATTAAACATTAAATTAGAATACAGTGATGTCCAAGAATTAAGAACATCTAAACCTTAATTACCTTAAGACATTATTATCCCGGGAGCTTTTTTAAGAAATATATTTTGACAAGGTATTATTAAACTGTCAAATTATTTTTTATTTCAATACTTTTCCTGTTATTTAGTGAATCTGTACTTTATTTGAGAGAATTTTTGGAATCTCTTTTCAAAAGAAGTGCCAATAAATTGATTTTTAAAAAGAAAATATTTTTCGATTCATTGGATTTCACACAAAATTCTGTTAAAAGTTGTCTACAATTGATTCCAATTTTATTTTTCATCTCATTTTTACTTTTCGGAAGTAATTTAAAATTTTCTAAATTTGTAAAATACATATTTATTCTTACATATGGTTTGCAACTATATATCAATTGTTAGCATGTTAAGTATTTTCAGGAACATTTATATCTTGAGCTTTAAATCACTTATAGGTTATAAAAATTAATTTTTAATATCAAAATATAGACTAAAATTGTCATAAAAAACAAAAATTTTATAAAATTTTGTAAAATATAATATTATTTCGATTAAAACAATAAATTATAATAAAACTACAAATAAAGGGTTCATTGAAAGTCTTGAAATTCATAATTAGGTCTAAACGAGAGTTTGTTTTCATCTTCGTATCAAAAATCTGAAAATCTTGAAAAAAGAGGCGAATTCTTTGATATATTGTAAAGGAGTCGGAAATTTAGTTTGAGGTTCGACTGAAACACTTTGAATGACTGGCATTGGAATAACTCCGCGCACGACATAGGCTTGTAGTCCAAATGGTGGTCCCCTACCATTCATTGAATAACCGCCCATTGGAAGTCCAAAAGGTATGGGACCCGAGTAGTCGGTGGGGGACGGAATGTCGTGTGAATATTGTGGATAAAAACTATAAAATCCTCCAAAAAAGTCTTTTTGACATTTTATGAAAGACATGAATGAAATGATGAAAATAACAAAACATTCGACGCATAGCTTACAACTCATCCACGAAGTCTTACAAAACATTTTTGATAAAAAATAAACTAAAATTAAAATACTATTAAATATAAACAAAAATATAGAAAAGTTGGAGAAATGGCACAAAATTAATGCATTTTAACAGTAAATCATTTGAAAAAATTTGTTAAATTCAGACAAACTATTAAAAGTACGAAATCAAAATAAAAATAAATTTTCAACGCTTTGAGTATTAAATAATATTATTCTTGGTTTAACTTTTTTAGCAGTCAATCAAACTTTTCAAATAGAGTTCAACGAAATCACTTTTTAATTGAAATCGCCGTTCATTTCAATTGATTTGTAAAAATAGTAGTCCTTAACGATAGAGTACTTCACAAAAAAAGATATTATTTTCAACGCATTTATCGATAGATTTGAAGCTAATATTCAATTGATTTTATAAAAACTTTAATCGACTTTAAATCACAAAAAGTTAGTCAATACTCAAAATATTTTGATTGTAAAGCAGTTGGAAGTCAAACATAAGAAAAGCATTTGAGTTGAAGATTACAACTGAGCAAAAAAGTTGGGGTAGAATCTGATTGCATCTAAACTGAGGCCATGTGATTGTGATTGAGTGGACTGACCAGTTTCTCATAGTTAGAAGTTTTTTACAACAGAACAGTAGTTTTTGCTGTTCACTATATTTGATCCAATTCTCAATTTTAAGCGGCAGTGAAACTGTTTTCAGAATTAGAGCTCAAATTATTATTTATCTGAAATTTTTTTTAAAAATATTTAAATATTAATATAATTTTAAAATATATTAATATTTAAATATTCTTTTAGTTTTTGTTAAATTATTTGAGTTATTTATTACAAAAAACTACTATAATATACCAAAAGATTTATTGTTTAAATGATATACTCCTGTAAATTATCGATAAAAAAATAAATAAAAATAGTAAATGATTTTGTGAAATAAATTAAAGATAAGTAATTATATGTACTTGCTAAATTAAAAATAGAGTAAAAGTTATATTGTGATAATAAGATAGTACAAATAAAATTAAGTATTAAATTAGATAATTTTAATTACTATATGTAATGACTTTATTTAATAAAATTCTTATCAAAATTAAGTTTTGTTGACATAAAAGATAACGATTTGTAACCGAAACAAACCATTTGTGCAAAAACCCATTTTGTTTGTCTGAGGGTTAGTTTGTGGTCAACTTATTAGTTCAAAAACACTTCAAATATAAACTATATTTAAGATATCATTAAACCCCCGATTTATGAAACCCACAACGACTGGCATTAATTCTTAACTCATGTCTGAATTTTTGATTTTTTTGTTGATTAATGTGAGTCTGTGTTTGGGTTGTGTTGAGGTTAAGTTTCATTATTTCTGCAATTCTTATGTATTTTAAGAACTTTAGAAACAATTAAAAGAATGCGTGATATGTGAGTGACAGTAAGGCTGAGCTCATAATTTGGTTCAATTGTCTGTCCATTTCTTAATGAGAGAAATGTGTTTATTAGTTACAATGAAATAATTTGTTGAACCATATGTTAACTCTTAAAATAGTAATAAATATCCAAAGAATTAAACAAAAATTTGGGTCAAAACAGATATTCATTTGAGTTAAAGTTCAAACTCAGTTCAAACTCCTTTTATCCAAAGAAATCATTTCTCCAAAACATTATATTATTTTTAAAAAACGTTAGAATTTATATATTTTTTTCAAACTCTAACCACAATTTCTGATCGAAAAATAGTTAATTAAATTTTTGGTGAAAAAAGCCTTGAATTCAAAACTTAACATTTTATCCGAAAAATCTATAAATCATTGAATGATAAATAGTCCAAATAATTTGAGTCACTCCTATCGACTGTCAAATATTTATCAACTATGGTCAACATTATAGCTTGGTCGAGTATCCCGAGTACCGGGGTAGTTTTCTCGATCCCGATCGGGTACAGTTGAGAGTCTCGAATGATTCAAAATATTTTAAAATTCATTTACAGATATAGTATTTAAACTAATTATTATAAGGAATTATATTTTAAAAATTTGAAAACAAAGGTTAGTTCAATAAATTGTAACTTTGCTTTAAATTCTTACTTAACTATAACATAACAGTGATGGCCACGGACCAATTGACAGGGGGGTATAGCCTTTTTTGGTGACTTTTCTCGAGACAGGGGGGGTATAGGAGGGGGTATTTTTAAAATGG
>JAQIXI010001964.1:0-11672 GCA_034700165.1 Galumnidae sp. Gr-Ori-00277 | reverse complement strand
AAATTATATTTAAGACTATAACAGTATTGCATTAAGGCATTATAAAACCGGTTCTATAATGCTTTTGGACAGAGTAACCATAATGTAAAGTTTTCAAATCCCAGGGGGTATTTTGAAATACCCCCTATTTGTAATCCCTGGTTAATACATAATAAGTTCTGTTTAATAATATTGATTTGTAAAAGTTCTATGACAATTCTTTAAGGTTCAGGGTTAATTTGAAGTATATCAGTAAAATTTGTTCAAATTATCTAATTTTTAGAAAACAATTAAAACAAATGCTTTTATAAATTAGTTTATTGAAATGTTAGTCAGAAATAAAGATACTAGATACATAATATTTTCTTTGAAATTCACTTTAGATAATTAGAGAAATTAATATTATCTTTAATTTTGAAAAACACTTTTATTGAGATAAGAAATAAATGAAATACTATTCATAAAAAAAAATTCTGATAACTATTATATGGGTTTCAATTGTAAAAATGTAAATTTCATCGTTTAATATTACCCTGATATTGACTTTCTTTACACTATGCAAACGTTTTTCAGAGGAAGTACAATATTTTCTTATTAAATAACTTGTTTCAGACATTTTTTCAAAAACTAAAAAATTTTTAAGCCAAAAATGAACTTGTTGCCAAGGAGTTACGGAGACTTTCTTAAAATTAATAGAAGATATGATTATCAGCAATTTATATTACAAATTGAATGCCCTCGACTCGTTGGGAAACATGGTGAAATTGCACGACAAAAATTTTAAATAGATATTTTGATTGGAAGGAATAGCTTGATAACAAATTCACTTATCACGCCTAAGAAGGCTTTTGTAATGAATAAATATCCGAAAGAATTTTTCATTAATCATTAAAGACAAAAATGTTATGTTAACTTTTGTGTTGAGAACATATGATGCTCTAGTTTCATTTCCTCTTTATATATCAACAAAAATTCTTGCATAATAATATTCAGCATGACTAACTCTATCATGAGATTAAATTTAAGCAGAAACAGGGATGGTTACTTGAACTTTTCTTAAGCTCTTTCATTCATTTCATATAATTTATAAAAGTCACTTGCTTAAAAAATGTGATTAAGCTTCCTTGCTATAATATGTGACGCAAAACCTGAGGAAAGTCATAAGTTATAAAATTGCAAAATAAAGTTATATAATAAGATATAAAATAAACCTTTTTTTAAACAAAAGTTGTTGGGAGTGAAGGGAAGTTCATCACAAATGGCCTCAAATTGCAAACAATTGGCGGCCATTATTTGTGCGACAGTAATGGCCGGAGAGTTATCTCTTTTATCTGCTCTCAGTTCCTGTGATTTAGTGAAGTCTCACTTGAAATTCAACAGAAGACAATTTGAACCTGCATTTAAACTTCTCGAACTTTAAATTAAATTAATATTTATTTTGGATTTATTTGTTAGAAAAATCACTAAATCTCAAAAAATAACTAGGTGATTTTGAAATTTTTTTATATTCTTAAAAGAAAATAAATAATGAATAAATAGAATAAATTTTACTTAAAAATTTCAACTATAACCTAGCTAAAATAGGCTGTCAATTTTAGGAATTATTCCCACATATTATGAGAACGACTGTATTTTATAATTTTATTTTTTAGAAGACTTGAGATTTACTTTTGGTCTTATTTTTTACTCAATTTTATTGTTTTACTTTAATTCTTAAAAAATATTTTTTTTTTATTTTAATAACTGAATAAACTTTCAATTTTTTCAAAATTCAAACTTAATTATTTCAAAAAGTACTTGATCAATTTTGGCTATAAATTATTGGGTATTGTCTCACACTTTCTCTTTTTTAGTAAAAAGTATATTATATTATATTTATTTAAATTAAATGATTTAAAAACAATAAGTTTTAAATTCAATTAAAATTTTATTCATCGATAAAAAAAAGTGATTAAAAATATATGTTTAGTGAGAATGTGCTGTTCATTTATCCGAGACAATACCTGTTAATTTAAAAATGTTAAATAAGTTTAATTAATAAATGAGTGTTTGCTTACGTGAGTCCATCGCTGGCGCCTTGCATTGGGTCAGCGGCACAGATGGCTGAACCGCAACACTCAGAGGTAGAACTACAACGTTGATTACTTCCAATACATCCATTGACCACTTGGAGTGCCATCATTGAGACGGTGAGTATCAATACAACCAAAAATAAGATTCTGTTCATTGTTTGACTGTTTGTTGAGTTTAATTCAATTGTGAAGAATTGTTGCGATTTTTGGTCCAATTTATATGAATTTCAGATCCGTTTCATATGACAACAATTTTTCTTTATTTAGGAAAATAACTCTGAGTTTGACATTTAACTAAAAATGTTACCCTCATATTAATTATGATTATTATTTATTTGTAAAACAAATGGAATCAGACCTTCAAATCATCAAAACTTCAAATAACTTCAATCTTTTTCTATGAAAAGAATCATAAAATAGTCAAAAATTGTAACTTTTATGGAAAGTTTTGCCAAATATTTTGAAATTTTCCTTATAGATGATCCCTGAATTTAACCTATGTAGATGTAAAATTATATCTACCTTGATATTTTGATACTTCAAATAATAGATTGATATTAAAGTTACAAAAGATTTAGGAATTTATTAATTTATTAACAAAATTTGTGTTAAATTATGAAATTTCTTTTGATTTATTAACAAAAACTAAAGCAAATGTATTTTGAAAGTATTATTAATTAATAATTTAATTATTAATACTTAATATTAACTGCTGTCAAATGGAAAAATCATTTGTGCACTTCATATGAGTTAGCAAGTAAATTTTATTGTTTGACATTCAATTTCAAATTTCAACTCCAATTTATTTCAGAGTTAATAAAAACCACTTATAGTAATCAAAAGTACCATTTATTAATCATTAACTGACCAAAGTATGAGACTAAACAAGCTCATTGTTAAAAAGCTGGTCAACATTAATAGTTAAATCATATCAATAATAAGTTTATTAATAATTTATAAATTAATATCAAATCAATAATTTTATTTGATTTTTCATTTGTTTGCTTTAATTCCATATAAATAACAATTAAATAATTTGAATAAAATTTTGTGTTGAAATCTCGCGTTTATTACTATTACTATAAAAGATTTGAATGAAAACGATTTTTCAAAATAAAAGTTAATTTATTATAATTTGATTTCAAAAACACAATTATTTGGTTTATTCCTATAAAAGAGTTGAAACGATTAGATTTTGTTAAAAACAATTTTTCAAAATAAAAGTCAATTTAACCGATATTTCAATCAATTGAAACATAAAATGAGTTCTTTGACAATAATTCAAATTGAAACGAATCTATTTCTTGGAAATTTAGGAATTTATACTAACCATAAACTTATAAATGAGAACAACATTAAGAGAATTTTGACCTTGGATTCAAAAATGAACGAAAAGAGAGAAAATCTAATCCCAGGAATTTATTACAAACACATATATTCTGATGTTTCCAGAATATCCTTAATCTTTACATTCGAAGACTGTTGTCATATATTATCTGAAGGCCAAAGATATGGTCAGTTTTGCATAATTCGAATAAATATAAAATAATAATTACTTTTCAGATGAAAATATCCTAATATTAAGTGAAGACAACTCATTGAATGCAACGGTTGTCACCTCTTTTCTTATGAAAAAATACAGAATAAGTGCTAACAAAACATTTAATGATTTCATACTTAAGAAAAATCCTGAGTTGAGACAAAGCCCTGAATTCACTTATATTTTGTCCGTTTGGGAGAAAATGGAGTTCACTATTAAATCCAAATCAAAGGGTTTGAGTGCAATACTTATCGATGATTTCAGATATCATTTGGAGAATCTTATATTCAATCGTGAAATGGATTTCGTTTTATTCAAAAATCTTATTTACAAAAGAGTTAAAGATTTATATAATAAAATTAATTACTTGGAAGAGAATAACCCGGAATATATGCGTTGTTATACCTGTTCTAAATGTGGAACTCAACTGTTTTCTGAGAGAAATGTTGTCAAAAATGATATTAATATGGAATGTAAATACATTTGCACAGAACCTCTACCCTGGGTTTTGATCACCATTTATAATAGAGCACAGGATAAAGCAGAGTGGGCTGAAGGCAATATCAATTGCATGGGTTGTCCAATAATTGTTGGTATTTACAATTGGGATCCCAATCAAGGCTGTGAGTGTTCTCTCCATAGACTACCGAAAAAGTACCTCAACTTCTTTTTCTTCAGTGATTTAATTAAATAAAATAAAAGTAAAGACAAACTTTCATTTATTATCCAATAATCAAAATAAAGAAATCAATAAAATATTAATTTTTGGTCAAAAACTAATTAAAATTAATTCTTAAAAAAAAATTTAATATTTAATAAGAAATCTTTAAAATATAAGTCATTCCCTTTTATTACCTCAACTACTTTTTCTTCAGTGATTTAATTAATTACTAATTATCTATTAGTTACTAATAATAATAATAATTTATAATAATTTTTTATTGATTTGTTAACTAAATCTAAATTAATGTCATTTGTAATAAACTTTACTCGACATAAAAGTGATGGCTTTAAAAATTTTTTTGCTTTTATTTTAGATTCAATTGAAAGTTATTTTGCAGTTATTTTGCATTCATAGCATAAAAAGTTATTATTTTGAAATAAAACATATTTCGAGAGCTTTCACTTCATTTATCACTTATTAATCAATTTTTATGAATAATTAAGTGTTAGAAATGCTTTGATTTGTTTTGAAATTTGAATTCAGTTTAAACTTGTTTTGCATTCATTTCGTAAAAAGTTATTGTTTTGACAAAAAAAAACTTATTTCAAGAGCTTTCGCTTTGAATTCAATTATAGATTTCAAACGGTTTTTAATTATTGCAAAATAGATATCAATTCGTTTCCCAAAAATGTCGACTCTTTTGATATTTATTTTGTTTTTAAGTTTAAGTTCAGTCAAAAGTCAAGATATCTGTGGTTTTCTAAAACCCGAAGGAAAATATGAAGGAATAACTGTTTACAGAAAGTATTCCAGTTTTGATATTTGGAAGATTTTTATTGTCAATAAGAGAGGAGAGGAATATGAGTTGGAATTGAATGTAAACCAAAGAACAGTCAACTTAAACAAATCCACTAAAAATGTTTCTGAATCTGAATTTGTCCAAAGAGTGGGATCTCATTATAGTGTGGTAACGGGTAAAGTTGGTATGGGCCAAACTGTAGGATGGGTTTATTATAATTGTTGGACCAAAACATCGGTAATAAATAACCACAAAATGGGTTTAAACTTAACATATATTTTAGGAAATTACAAAATTGGAGTGTAGAGGAGAAACACAGGATCGGACAAAATATTTATTCCCGGACAAAATTCATGTAAACCTGAATTCATTGAGTAATGACTCGATATTATTCCGTCCCTACACTACTGGAGTGGACAACGCTTACTTCATAGCAATCCTTAATAGGAAAAACGGAAGAATCAAATTCATGGGTTTTGATTCATATCAAAGTCTTCATATTCCTAAGCGTAAGGAAGTGGACACTTGCTATGGATGTAACGATCGTTCGTTCATCAAAAAGTTAAACCATAGTCAAATCAATACTTTGGAATCAATTCTGGACATCAATTGGGGTGAAGATAAGTCTAGTCATGGATTTGTGTTGTTTTACAACATTACGGGTCAGCCCATGTATTGCTACCAAACGGCTGATAAGAGCGACTCATATGTAAGTATTTCTATAAAATTATTGGAATAATCGGTAAATAATCATAAAATCTATTCTTTAATTCAGTGCTCAAAACGGGATAACATGAAAGAACTTATGAAAGAATGTTTTGCACTCCCTTTGACTCCACCAACAATTCCATCACTTCCAGAGCCTTCAGTTCCCACGCCTTCCAACATTCCTTTCATAACAATAGTAATCGTTGTTGTATTGATTGCTCTCATAATTGTTGGAATCGTTGGTCTCTTTTGTTTCTTTAGATTTAGACGAAAGCGTTCGGAAACAACTCTCCATTCTTTAGAAAAAACAATTCAAACCTCAGATATGTTCAAAACTTCAACTAATCGTAGATGAGGTCATACTTTCAATGATTTACTTTATAATTAAAACAAAATTATTTGAAAACTATCAAATCAGGTTTGACCTGTGATTATGACCTTTTAAAATGTCCCGAAATCTTAATGATCACGTGATTTGGTGTAAATTACTTTTATATGAAAAACTCTTCCAACCCTTTCTGTTCCGTCCAAAACTCTTTTCATTTCCAATAGTAATCGTTGTTGTATTGATTGCTCTCATTATCGTTACAATTGAGTCGTTTTGTGCAGAAAAGAGTTATCTCTAATAGAAAAACTTTTTTTCATGAAATATAAACGAAAGTCAGTCGAAATCCTTTCTTTGGAAAAAACAATTCATTTGTCATTCTTTTTGAAATCTTCATCCACTCATATATGAGATCATATATCAAATAATTCTTTGCTTTAATTTCAATATTTTATTTTTAATACAAAATTTAATATAAATTATCTTAAGATTAATTTTATAGAATATTAAAATGTGAGGAAAACTATTTGTTAGGGAAGGCTTTCTTCACAACAGAGGAAAACGGAAATTAACCGGGTTTAACGGTTACTAATCACTAGTTTTAATAACATTTTATTTTTTAAAGTCTTTATATTTAAAAATAAATTCGTAAAAATACCATTTGAGCCAAAATCGTGTGCATACTTTAGGTCACATTTACAATAACATAAAATCAATGCATACAGAGTATAAAGACCAAGTACCAAAACCAAGTATATGCAGATTTTTTCACAATAAGTGTTCCTTATATTTCCAAATAGTCTAAAGATATAAAAATATAAGGTTTGGACATTTATGACCATGATACATGTTCCTCATATATAAAGTGTTTGAGTAATAGAGTGTTCTTATGATTTATCTGATTTTCTTTTTAAAATAATCTCATAATAGCGAGGATTGATTGTATCAGTAATGTTGGGGTCGGCATCCATTCCATCAGTCATGTGAAGACTCAACACATAGTCTTTGGTTTTCTGTAAAAATCTGACCAAAACAAGGAAGAGGTCAGCCGTCGCCAGTTTTTCTCCCAAACATATACGACGTCCGACACCGAACGGCATATAAGCCTTGGGTCGGGTTTTCATATAAATGTCATTTTCAAGAAATCTGTTGGGATTGAACTCATGTGCGTTTTTCCAGTACTTCTCATTCTTTGAATTCTGTATAACACATATATCTGTGTCTTCTCTCAGAATAAAATCGCCTAAAATTGTGTGAAAACGAATTAATAAACAAATTAAATATGAAAATTAGAATGATCTTGCCAATTTGTGTGCCCGCCTTTGCTTTGTGAGGAATAGCAAAAGGGGAGAGATTTGAAAACCTTAACGTCTCCGATATGACGGCCATAACGTAGTGGCAGTGCTCGCGATCCTCATGTGTTGCCATTCGGTCCCCGATTTGTCTCTCAATTTCATGTCTGAGTTTCATCTGAACGTCCGAATGGTATGCAATCAGTTTTAAGAGCCATTTGAATGTGTTCTGTGAGCTGTCAGTACCCGCAAGGAATAAGTCCCAAACCGTTCGGAACAGATTCTCATCCGTGAGATAATGTGCTGACTCTTTGCCGTCTTTAAGCGCTTCGTTTTTGGCGAATATGAGTGCATCGCAAAAGTCTCTGATATGAGTCTCGTCGTAGTCTTCGTAATGACTGATAAACTCTTTTCTCATCCAAATAATGCTTTCGTTCCAAAGTTTTCGGTGTTTTCTTACATTTTTCCAATCAATTGCTCTAAAAATGGGTGATATTTGCCATAAGAGAAACCAATGGCCCTCTTTATTGAGGAAATCCCTCATAATATATCTTAAATTATTGTATTCCGGGTCATCCAATTCAAAACTAAAGCGAAAGAACAGTATTAGAGTTTATTTATTAAATGTTTACAAACCTTTTGCCCAGAGCATTCTCCGACAAAATGCTTAGAAAAAGGTGATAGATATAATTGGATGGATCAAATGGTTTGTCAATTCCTTCTTTGTCCAAGATCATTTTGAATATGTAATCCACGCATTCATTTGCTGATTGAATCAATTTGTCTGAATTCGATAACTTTCTATGAGTAAATAAGAAAATACTTAATAATTATTAGCAAGATCATTTAGGTTTATAGTGAACTGACTGAATAGCCGAATAACTGACACGTCTGAGTGACTCCCAGGTCGGACCAAAATCAGAGAAAAATACGTCGGAGTGTTTGTATTCGTCTGTAATTATACCCCCTTTTGTTTGCAACGAAATATCATTAAATTATAATAAATAAATTTAAACAAATAATATTCTCTTTACCGAAATATGATCTAGATCTTCCTGAAAATTGGCTCTTAGAGAAGAGATCCCTTCCGATATCGGGATCAGTTATAACGATTAATGGTTTAGTGCCCAACCATAAAGTGAAGGCCGGACTGTATTTCTCAGTCAATGTTTCCATTGTTTTAATCCAATGATGTTTTCCGAGAAATACTGAAAATAAGTAAACTTTCAAATAATTGGAGAAAATTCTATTAATTATAATATTTTGGTGAAGTGTTCTATAATCAAAGTAATAGTAACAATTAAAATAAACTTGGTTATATCTTTTGTCTCTATATAGTTGTCATATTATTCTTTCTGTATATAATACTAACGCGAAATATTTCCTACAATTGGTAGTGGAAATGGTCCCCTTGGTAAATTATATCGTCTTAAATAGAAAGAACATAGTTTTATTATAAATAATATTAGAATAAAACTTATTATGAGTTTTATATCAATTATACGAAAAAATTTCAAAAATATATTCATTTTTATAACTAAATATAAAACAAAACAATAGGTTAGAGAATAACAATAAAATTGATTTGAAATGTCTCTGACTTTTGACTCAAAACAATAACTAATGTTTTCTTATAATTTGAGTCAATATTTTAATAAAATCGGGAAAACTTTTCATTAATTAGTTTTAATTAAATGAATTATAATTAGAGGATGAGATAAGATTAGAATCAATTTAATCAATAAAATAATTTTATTTATTAAATATTGAAATTAAAGTTTTATTCTAAAGACAGGATTTCCTGCACTTAATGACCAAGGTACTCAGTCTGCAATGTATGTTTGCTTTGTTTATGGAAAGTTTTGAAAACATTATATTGAATTTAATATTAATAGTAATTAATATTTTTAAGACTTATTATAAAAATAGATTTTAATATTAATTTAATGATAGAATTAAATGAATTTTAAGTAAAACTATAATTATTCAGAAAATGAGGAAAATTATAAAAAACACAATTTTAAGGTTTTGTTGAAATGAAACCCAAAATATATTGAATTAATTTGTAATTAATTAAATACATTTCAAATGTTCTTAAGAGTGAAATCATCTTTCCTTAAGAATAACAGAATATTATTAAACGATTTTATATTGAATTAGAAAATTGAGCTCTACTTCGAAATGTCATTTGAGGTCATTTTATTGATATTTTCTTTTGATTTATTTAAAGTAATTTTCATTTTAGAAATTAGCAAACTTTGAAACAAAAATATTCGTCAAAGAATACAACCTAGATGTTGACCATGATACTTTGGCAAACAATGTCAATCGAATATTGGAAAAGGTGGGACTGCCTTGGTTGTTCACCAAACAATTGGCCAAATTTTATAGACTTTACCCGAACCCAGACTTTGATATGAAGAAAATGTCGAATCTATTATTGATTTCTGTTTTCCTATTCTTTTTGGACGACACTATCGAAGAGAAGAGAGAAAATGCCTGTCATTGGCTCAATATTTTGAATGGTCAGACTGTAACTGGGTCATCTCCTTTAGAAATACTCTATAAAACATACATTAAATTGTTCCTGGATGGTTTGAATCAATTCCACAGAAGGCGAGTAATTAACTCAATCAAAGTATTTGTCGAATGCAGTTTAATTGAGCATGATCAAATTGATACCTTGCTCAATTTAAACCGAAATGAGTACATTAACTTTCGGGTAAACAATAATTTATGCGGTTTTCAAGTCTTTGAATTAGAGTTTGGTTTGAATTTAACGATCGATGAAAAAGTATTCAATAGTCCGCTAATGACTAAAATGTTTACTAATTTTAGTCAATACGTGAGTATCGCACAGGACTTGTATTCATACGAAAAGGAATCGGAGGAAAAGTGCGCTCAAATCAATTATTTGAGTTTTTGTCAAAAAGAATTGAAATCCGATTTAAATGAAGCCATTGATGAGAGTCTCAAAGTTATGGATCAGTTGGAGTCTGACATCTATGAAGATGTGCTTCTTCTGATCAATGGTAACAATGGTCTCAACCAAATGTTTCTCAAAGGTGTCGGTAATTTTCTTAACTCAACACTTGATTTTTACAAATTATGCGGTCGATATAAATGAGGTCTGACTCGAAATTACATTAGTTTTGGGCAATACATGATTGTATATAAAGTAACAAGGATAATTCGATTACTGTATATTTTGATAGATTTATTAATAATATAATGATTTTATAAATTATATACTTTTATTGTTTAATTTTCAATTTATTTGTAATAGTTAGTATTATTGTTTATTTTTATCTTGCACACTTTCGAATAAAGATTATACAGTCATATCAGTCTCATTTAGTATTATCGCAATAACTATATTAGGAATATCGCAACAATTATTACCTAAATTTTTGGAAAAAGAATATTATTACTAAACACAAAAGTAAAATATATAAGGGTAAAATCGTTAATAAACCCATAGATAGAGCATTTACGGAGAACATTGAATTTGGTTTTATATTCTATTGTGTGACCACTTTATTGGTGACCGATTGTAAGTCAGATAAAACTAATGTAATCACAATTTTCTGGAGGAATGGGCTTACAGTCAACCAATTATTACTAAACTGAGTCGAAGACATTTTGTTTTATTTAATGCTTTAACCAGACCCAGGCTTTCAGCCACATTTTCAGCCAAATTCGTGCGTAAGCTATGTGACTTGTGCAAGCATATAAAATCTATTCATATAAAGAGGCGTTCAATTAATCTTAGCGCTCGCGTTTTTTGAATTACTTTTGAATGCCTTAACCGATTTTAGTTCTGTAAACGGATTTATGGAGAACTACCTTGATATTTTTTTGTGCTAAGGTGACCAACCTTTTGGGTCCGGACCTAATATGGTCCTTTTGGACCTATGCGAGACCCTATGTCCCAGTTTAGGTTAAATTTTTCTGGAATGATTTTTTATTAAGGATTGATAGAGGATAAAATAAAGTTTATTTTGGTACCAAGATCATTTAAATCGGGCAAGAAATAAAAAACTTATGGTCATCTCAATATAAAGGTTTTAAGCACAAAGACCCATAGGGAAACCCTATGGAAATCTGGACCAGCTGGGACCTAATAATTTTTGTGTTTTTTGAGTAGAGAACATTAAGTGGCACAACTTTGTTGCTTGGCACTTTTTGATCAAAGGTAAGGTAAGGCCTCCAGAATGTGTTCAATTCAGGCAAATTATGCCTAATTATATGACTTTTCGCCAAATTAGATGACTTCTGGAAGTCTTACCTTAG
>JAQIXI010001963.1:0-11673 GCA_034700165.1 Galumnidae sp. Gr-Ori-00277 | reverse complement strand
CATCCTCATAGTCATCCTCATAGCCATCCGCAAAGTGGTCCAGCCAGTTATCCTCATAGTAATAGCCATAGCTATGAAAGGGCTCAGAATAATGAGTACAATAATCAAAAGGATGAGAAGGCGAGCGATAATTTTGACTTCGATTTGATTGAAAAGCAAACGACTGGAAAATTGGGTACTTTCTCTTCATTGCCATTCAATTTTGAGTCTTTAATAGCAAGTGATACATCGTTTTTAGATGCGCTCACACCTCAAAACTTGTCCGGAATCGCAGAGAATTATCAGGACTTCGATAACCCAAATGGTCAGGAAATGAATGAAAACGAGAATCCGGAACAATCGAAAAGTGATGATGAGTCACATCAATCATATACTCCTTCGCCAGATATGGAAGGAGACGATCAACAGGAATATGAGCCACAAAAAAACAGACACTTTGAACCCTCTCATCGCTCACAACACTCAACACACACTCATCCGCGACAACCCTCACATCCTTCAGATTATTCGCAATCATTTATTAGGGATAAGACTTCCACCAAAGATAAGAATAATCCAAATAACGATTACTCACAAAATGATGACTACTATAACTCGAATACTCCCCACAAATATCTGCCGAACGACAACTTAATGGCTAACCAGAGATCAAATGATGACTATTATAATCATAACAGAAGACAACCAAAACATTATTCACAACAACACTATAAGGATGAGCCCCACATAAGACAGCACTCAGGAGACCGATCCCAATATTACGAGGAAAAGGCGGCCACAGCTGACACATCACATCTAAGGGCTGATCCAAATACTGGTATTTTATTAAGCGATGAATCGAAAGTTGTGACACAAACCAATTCATCGAAGAATCAAAATAATAATAATAATAATAATAAAACACTTGACATCAAATCTATCGATTCTTTTAGCTCTTGGGTTAAACCTCTTGTCTTAAAGACTAAAACTATTGGAGTCGACGATACAAATGAGACCAAATTAATTGAATTAAATAATGAAAAAGAAGTGAAACAAAAGACTGAAACCAAAAGAAAGAATTCGCGAAATATTAGACGAAAAGCAAAAATGGAAACTAAGATAACAGAGAAAAATGGCATTAATTCAGTGGATATTTCACAGAAAAACCAAACCATATATGATCTGATCATAAATCCAAATAACAAATCAGAATATCAGTTGAGAGCCAACAGTAATCCAATAACAACAATAAATCAACAATTGGTGAGAACCGTAAGAACTCGTCCTCAGAGATCGATATCATATGATATCATTAATTTTGAGAAGAATTCGGACCATTTAAATGATAATCAATTGTCACTGAATTCTTGGAATAGTTTCTCTAAATATGTGCCCAATATATCAACTCATCTGAGAAACAAATCTAAAGAGAGTTCAATAACTCCACCCAAATGTGCCCAAAGAAGTTTAGTAAAGAACTTTTGTCTGGAAATGGATGAGGAATACCCGCTGTAAGTAATGATATTATCCTATAATTAATATAAAAGAGATTTCATTATTTGCTTTTGGTTTTGGGTTTCAGAGAAATGATTCGACGAAATATAATCAGAAATTTAGAAAATTTACGTTCAGTTCATCGAAGAATGAATTCGAGCGGAACTAATGAACCCTATTTTCAAGACTCAACCGATTCATTAGACCACTCGTGTAGAGCTCATAAGTTAACTATACGTCCACTCAGGGCTAAGAATATTAATGGCGAGTGGAAAGTCATTGCGAATATCGACGATCTATTGGAGCAAAAAATAACGCTAACGAAGTGCAGGTATTATAGATATAGAGTTATAAATTGCTTAATGTTTAGATCAAACGTTATGTACTTTATTTGCTTTTTTTATAGCGAAGAACTTAAAGACTGTGAAACAAATGGTCCGAAATATTTCAAAAAATGTTCCCAAAAATATAGTTTAAAAGAATTGATTACATATAACAGCGAAAGCACTGACTTTGAAATCGATATTTTCGTCGTTCCTAATGCCTGTTCTCAACTCAAAACAAATATTATTTAAGACAACTCTCTATTTATTCAATCGAAATGTTTGACAGATTTGGGCAAAAAAATATGTATTGTTTATAACAACAAACTTATATTGAGGTTATTTTTTGGTCAAACAATTTCTTTCCTTCACTTATTTCTATTAGACTTTTGAATACATGAGTCGAATATAAAATAGTTGTGCATTCATTATATGAACAAGATCCTATCTCTGTATATAGATTTTCTTAGAGCATTCAAAACACTAAAAATTGATTGTTTTCTTTACGAACAAAAAAATTTTGATTAATTATCGAAAAATTGTATCCACAAAGAAAGAGAAATCTAATCCATCAGATATTCTTCTAATTAAATTCCGGTAAATATAGTGTAGAAAATCAATTGTTATACTAATTATATTATATTAAAAGAACGAAAAATTGTCTTCAGTTGACACAACTCCAGTTATTTCAATGAAATTTATATTCTGTGATAAAATAG
This sequence comes from Galumnidae sp. Gr-Ori-00277, assembly GCA_034700165.1. Classification (NCBI taxonomy): domain Eukaryota; kingdom Metazoa; phylum Arthropoda; class Arachnida; order Sarcoptiformes; family Galumnidae; species Galumnidae sp. Gr-Ori-00277. Next base: position 9,158 of record JAQIXI010001963.1, on the reverse strand, counting down.
TGAAATAAATTAAAAATTAGTTGGGATTCATAGCCATCAAAAGAGAGGGGAAGGCCTTCGTCACCATATTTTCATTATTAGTTATGAAAAATTTATTAATAAATTATAAAATGTTATAATTGAGTAGTTTTTTATAAAGAAATTCTAATATATTCTTAAGATTTTTTTAAGGTTTTGACGAATAATAAATATTTGATGTGAATTGAGTGACAACACTCTTATTAATCAGTTCTAACATTTGCACGATTAAATAAATGAAGATTTCCTTTGAAATGCAAGACTGAATTCTTTTTAAATTAAATTTTGAATACATTTTGAAAAATGAAACAAATTTTAGGTTAAAAACAAATTTTTTCTAAAGAAAGAGTTGGTTTTGGTTTCGATTCGCTTCAGTTATTTGATTGAACACATCGTCTAATAATTTGAAATTAAAATTAATGTCATATAATTTATTCAATTTTTTATATCTGTTTTGATGCCAACAAAACTGTATATTCAGAGCTTTCAAATAATTGTAAGAATTGGAAATAAATTATAGTTTAATTGAAAAAAAAGTTGAATAAAAGTTATACTAAAATCAAAAATAGGTTAGAGTTGTCGCTCTGACTCTGACTACATCTCAATTCTCTCTCCATTTAGTTCTATAAAATACATTCAACTCTTCTTAACACAAAACTTATTTTTTGAGTCTTAATATTTTTGTAGTGTTTTTTCAAAACTCATTGAACTTTCGTTTAAACTGTTTCTTAACGTCCAAAATATAATAGCCGTTAAGACATTTCAATGTTCGTCAGCTCTAATGAAGACTTTCATGTCTTTATAGAGACTGAGAAATACATTAACTTTCGAAATGATTATCGTAAGTATTATTACCACACTTTGTTTGACAATTACCGACTCTTCACTCAATATTTAGCTTTAAAAAATGAAACTTCAATTTTATCATGCAAGTTTTAAGCTTAAGCTTTATACTCAAAATTTACTCAAAACAAGTTTAGACTCAAATAATCCTATTATAACTTCAATTGAAAATATAGATATCAATAAATTAAATGTTTTATATTTATAATAACTATAATAAAACACTTTATTTCTTATTTCTGTTAATCTTTTGACTCAAAAGTTTTGAGTATTTCTTTAATTGTTTTGGACTAAAGGTAAGAGTCTTTACTTTTCTTTTCCTGGAATTTTGAGAGATTTATAATTTTTTACATAATTAATATATAGAAATGTTTGATCAATACTTGATTTAAACAATTTGTAAAAATTCCATTTAGTTATTGGGTTTACAAATATTCAGAGTCGCCAATCAATTGATTAACAGCACCGGTGGCGGCGATTTGGCTCTTCATTCATTCCCAGTTCCACTTTTTGATGATTTTATGCCAAATTATAATACTTTAAGTTCAGCCAAAAACAAGAATCGAGTCTCAAATGAAACGGTTTTGGATAAAAAATTTGCTGCGAATAACAATTTCAATGAATTTTCCAAAAGAAGTGGATTTTTCGAGCCTTCAATCAATCAATCGATTCCTTTTGACAGTCAAATACCAGAATATTCCCGACCCTATCCTTATTCAAGAGGTTTGATAGACAGTGGATCAAATGCATATACGAGTCCTGCGTCAGAGATGGCGGACCGAAAATTTTCCACTTATAATATTAAACCCGATTGGAATGGTTTCGAAGATTCTATCGATCAATCTTTGAATGACCCGAAGAGTTATTACGACACAACACCACAACTTAAAAACGATGAAAAAAGAGATGAAAAAAGAGATGAAGACAACACTTCTCCCACTGACGACAGTTTTGACAGCGATTATAATGAATCCGAATATCCGCCGGATTTGGACACTAATGATGGATATGAAGACGAAGAAGAAGAGGAAAATCCAGACATTGGCAGGTGATTACCAATATATCATTTCTTTACTTTTAACAACTCCTGGATAATGGATAAAGTGGTAGTAGAGAAGCTTTTATTATATATCAGACTGTACTAGTTTCTTTCATTCATTGAAATATTATTCATGTCATTCATTGCCATCAATTACTGATCAATACTTACAGTTGTTAGCAGTAACTGACCTCAAAGTATACTTAACTATTAATAGTTTAGTTATACTTATATTTGTAATTAAAAATGATTACAATTAATACATTTAATCAAATTATATGTTATTTGAGTTTATTATAATTTAATTAAAATAACATTTAACTTTGATTCTTCTCCAAGGTAATTAGAGTCGTGTAAGTCTAACATGAATTTCTTATTAAAAGTTATGTTCATGTTTTTTAGATTGAGATGTTAATCACCTAGATAGTCATAACACAGATAATTATTGCCTCATTTTTGAAATTTTATTTAGAACTTCAGTTAATTTCAAAGAGAAAATGTTTTGAAAGTTTTTGATATTTAATTCAAAGTTAATCTTAACTATAGTGCAGACAATCTGTTAGAACAATTGAAAACCTTTACATTCATTCAATTACTTGGAATTTATTAACTTTTACTTAAAATTTAAATGATTTAAGACTCCATTTGAAACTAATCTTCAAATCGATATAATTGAAGTCATTTCTGTTTAATTAATTAATTTAAATAAATCAGAAGTAATTAAGAGCTTTAGATTAGCAAAAGAAAGGTTTTTGTATTAAATGGTTTGTTTATATCTAAATAACTTCGTTTACAAAACATTAACGTTAAGAACATAACTTTCTTCGAATATTTACTCTCAAATACCACTGAATTTAATGCTTTTATTCCATAACAGAAGTCTTATGATGTGTTGTTTAGACTTTTGACAATACATGAGTTGAGTTCGCAAAAGAAAGTTACCGAACCCTAAAGATTGCCAAAAGATGGCAAAAGAACAGAAAACTTTAAATTTGTGTTACCTTTCAATTCTATTCTAAAACAAATTAATTGTGTTTTAATATTTGTCTAGATACTTTAAACTATTTTTTTTTGCTATTCTTAATTTAATTAATTTAATTATTTAAATTAATTTAATTAGTTACTTTTGGGACTTTAATTAACTTTTTAATTCTCTTATTAGTAATAAAAGATATACTACTGTATCTGTATCTGTATCTAGGTGACTATTAGTTGAACACTAAGTTTTTCATACAAAGATTACAAATTTAAAGTTATTTTTAATTTATTCATTTAAATGATTTTATTTCAAAACTATTGAATGAATTAATATTATATTTAGTTAAAAATATTTTGTTTTGAAGATATAAAGAGGAGGAAACACCGGACTGTGCTTTTGGTCATAATTATTGTTTTGTTGACGATCAATACCCTGAGTATTCTAAATGAAATGTCATATATTTGTATTAATTTGAATAATCTCTGCCCTCTTTAAGAGTTTCAATGAGAAGTGCAGTCGACAAACAAATGGATATATTGACACAAATGTTACCCGAGTCTTCTGACACTTTTGATTTGGTCGAAGGAATACCTAAAGAAATCGATGAGAACTACACTTATATCGATAGTCCGCACGACTTGTATAACAGCGAGAGTTCCGATCGAATGACTTTTGGAAACACAAATGAACTGAACTATAGAGACGGCGGATATATCTGTCCGTCTTATGTCAATTACATAAAACCAAAAAGAGCTCAGAATAATGACGGCCTCTGGAAAGTGATTCTTAATCTGAATGAGTCCTACAGAGGAGTCGATTATAACCAAAATATTCGGATCGAAGAATGTGTGTGAGTGAGGATAGAGTGAGGATAGAGTCGAGTATAGACTCATATCGTAAATATTTATTTACTTTTGTCTCAATTTTTATCCTTTGCTTTAGATATGAGAGAACTAAATGTAGTTTTGCTCCAAATTATTACAAATCCGAATGCATTCAAAAGTATAGCAATGAACGACTTATAGCCTGGACTCCAGACAAAGGAATTCATTTGGATGTGTTTCGACTTCCGATCGCCTGTTCCTGTCATTTGACACCAAATGATAAATAAAAATCAACTTTTCATTTAAAATTGTTTTTATTCTTTTTAGCAAAAAATCAAAGAATTTATCGAAACTAAAGCGAAATCTATTATTAATTTTCCTAAACTCTGTTTTTGCAGAATATTCTCGAAATAGAATTTCAATTAAAGTTTAATTCAAAGATTTAAATAAATATTAATAAACAAAATTGTTATCCAATTAATGAATAAAACAAATTTAATAAATAAGTTAAGTTAACCTAAAATTTGTTAAATTGTCGGCCAAAACACTCTTTTGTCGATTCTATTATTGAATTCAAGCAAAAGTGTAAAAATTGGTGCAAATGCGGGACAATTCACTGAAGTCCAGTTCGGAATAGTTTATTGAGATATACTTTTTTAGTAAATATTTAAAAGAATGGCTTCACTCCAATGATTTACAAAATCAAAGGAAAGCAGAAAATAAATGATATTTAGAGAACAAATAAAAGACAAAACAATAAAATTACAAAAAAAACAATAAATAAGTAAATAATTTTATTATCGGATGATTGAAACAAATCTTATATATACTCTTAAATTGATCAGAAGATAATCAGAGCTAAGATATCATAAATTCTGATATCAGCCTAAATAACAAAAAAAAAGTGTTTAATAATTATTTAAAGTTTATCTTAAGGTGTGTTTAGATTAGATGAGAGATTCACCTAAACCTCAACCGAATAATCGATGAATAAATTAGAAAACAAGTGACAACACATTAAAAAATTTACAGTTTTTTGCAATAATTATAATAATAATAATAAATACATAAAAATCGTTAATTATTAAACACTACATAATAATAATAATAATATAATAATAATAATATCAATGAAATTAACTTCTTTGTACTGTAAATATGTGTATATAATTTTAGAGACGAAGCGTATATTGTATTGCTGTTCAAATGCAATAAAATGGCATTTATTTTATACAATTTGATGATTGATTTACTTCTTAGTCCTTTTTTTAAAAAAAAGATGAAATGACATAAACTTGAGAAACATCTCATATGAATTTACTTAATTGTGATTATAATCTTTATCTTTAACTTATAATTAAGACTTAATAGAGTTATGAAGCAATTTATACATCGATTTAGACATCAATTGCTTCGACAAAAGACCGAAACACCGATGAGATTGAGAGGAAAAGGAGTACTAATTAAACGAATTAATGGCTTAAACTCTCAAATTGTTCTACAATTCAATAATAATATTATTGTAAGGAAATACCTAAAACTCTCAAATAGGAAAAGAGATCAATAAATCAATTAAAGATTAAAAATTGTGAGCATTTTTAACAATTATTATTATTTTTTTTCAATTGAAAACATTTCTTGTTTTATATCTTTTTTTTCTTAGAAATCACAGAAAACATAATAAATAGAAATAAAAGTTCTGAAAAAAAATCAAATACTAAAAACTTAAACATTATGTTTTGGGTACCTCTGAATCGGGACTCAAAAAATTTGTGTCATTAATCGGATATGAAGAACATGTCTTTGATTCTAATGTATTTTCGGCAAATGTTTCGGTCGTATTACAATTATTTGAGTTAACCGGAGATAATAAAGAGTCAGTCGTCGACAATGAAGACGACGACGAGGATGAACAGGGAGTGGTTGAAAGTGATGACGCCGATAGAGAACTATTTGAGTCTTCACTAATCTCTTCCCCATTTATGATATTTTTGGTAAGAATTGGCGTCAAATCGCTATCAAAAACTTCAGCGCCTTTGAAGATATAACGACTCGGAGGATAAAATAGAAAATTATCGTCTGAAACATCAATTTTGTTAAACTCTTGTTCACTTAAGTCAATAAAAATACCCGTTAGTTGTGATGCGATTCTGTCCTCACTTGGTTTTGGTGCTTCCGATTCAGTAGAATCGGGAATAAATGGATCAGTGTTTGGGTTAGTTTTATCATTCATATGACAGGAGTGATCCGTAACTCTCACTTCATTTACCGCCGAATTGAAAGCGAAGGGCAGAGAAGAGTTAACAGAAGAGTTATTATTAACTTCGAGACAAATTTCATCGCATTTTTTGGAATCTAATTTAATCGATTCATTCGTTTTGTCTGAAGTTATAATCTCTTGACAAAAGTCAACCCATTCGGGACCCAACCTTTTAATGATAAAGCAATTAGTATTTAAGTCAAGCAAATAGTCAGAAGAAGTACCTCTCGCAAAGTTGTCTAACTATAACATCGCAATCGCCCAACAATTCGACGTCAAAAGTCAAATGATTTAAAGGTTCTCTATTTATGAGAATCTGTGGAACCGTTTCGGGTATAGAACTGGGTATGAGCGCCACCGGACGCACTTTGAGCGAAGAACCCATTACTATGAGTAAATCGCAATCGTCTTTGTCGCGAGACATTGCGCTATGAAACTCATCGGACAGCCCTTCACCAAAAAATACGATATCCTTAAAAACGAAAGAATTAAAACCAAATATTTCTAAAATATTTGTTTCTAAATACAGGTTTAATGACAGCCATTTCATTGCTATCTTCCGGACATTCGGGACATTTCGGTATTTTTTGTTCGAAAATATCTTTTTTGATAAACTCTTTATCGACTTTGAGTTTACATCGGGTACAGGTGGCCGTTGCAAATGATCCATGGCATGTTATTACTTTCTCAATGCCTGCCGTTTGCTCTAAAGTATCGATATTTTGGGTATAATTTCGCAATAATTTGTTTTTCTGTTCCAAAATTCGAATGAATTTATGACTTATGGATGGTTCAAATTGTCCAGGGTATATTTCCTGCAATAACCATATGATTAATAAAAAAAAGTCATTTGAAAAATGACTCACTTTTGCGAACTTAAAGAAAGGTCGGGGATCTCTTCTGAAATAATGGATGTCAAACATGGCCTGAGGGTCGGGCAGATCCGGAAAATCCTTACTGAGTCGGGCATAGATTCCGTCCCGCGAACGAAAGTCAGGTATTCCACACGAAACAGACACCTATTGAGTAGTTGACATCTCATTAGAATTGACAGACAATTGAAAAAAGAGTGAACACTTACACCGGCACCGGTCAGCACAAGGATGTGATTACATCTTTGAATGAGTCGAACGCAATCGTCTAATGTATTTATATTTGATATCTTCTTTCGCGGCGGCGGTTCGGACAGCATATTGACAATTATCCTCCAAAGAGTCAAATTGTCTAAATTGTCCGGAATTAGAGTATTGTCGGCAACCATTTCAGTCAAAATAATTCGTGGATCAGTTCCGCTACACATCTGTTTGTGAACCCACGCGACCGGACCTGAAATTGGTTTCCATTGCTGTCCACTCATATCTGACAAACAGCTGACACACGAGAGATCGGACACATCGCTGGCGCCGTCATCGCATTCACACTCGACATTCTGTTCTGTGGAACAGCTGTTACCGACTTCTAATTGTTGGGCGCCGGCCATCGATTTGTGCGTTTTGTCAATCGGTTCTTCATTTGTCGCCGTTTTTATAAACAGACTATTCGTGTATTTATTGCTATTTGAGTGACAATTACTGTCAAAAGTGGTCGAATCGTTAACTTTGTTACTAATGTTGGAAATAAACTCTTGAAAAGCGGAATCAAATCCCGAATCACTGCAACTCATAATCTCTGCGTCACTCGAAGACGACACTATCGGATCAAATCAATTAAAGTTAGTTAATAAATCAATGCATACAATGATTTAATTTCAATTCATTTGGATTTCTCATTGAATTAATTATAAGTCGACTCATTGGCCGACGAAGAAGTGATAATCGAGTAAAGACTGACATCGTTTGACATTTGTTTTTAAAAACAAATCAAAACAAATAATTAAAACAAATTTGATTTAATTAAATGCAATTAAAAAATGGGTAAAAATAGTAAAATAAATGACTTTTAATGATAATAAAAGTGAATTAAATGTTTAATCGCCGGGTGTTTAGTGGGAATCAATGGCTGTGCAGTTGTGTTGAGTTGTGGGGATCAGTGAAGAGCGCGAGTAATACATTTGTAATACATTTGTATTGCGTTTGTATTGGTTTTCAAATGCGTGGCATTCAATGCATTCAAACATTGAGTGAACGCATAAAATGAGCAAAACGTCAAAACTAGACATTCATTTAAATCAATGTTTTACTCACCGAAAGCGTCCAAAATATAGTTCGGATCAGATCTAAGACCATCCGAGTCGTGACCATTGGTTGTAATCCGCGATTCGGTCACTTGTGGGCACTCGAGTCGGGCCTTTTTGCAAAGAGTCGGACACTCGCTGGCAATCATCTGATTGTTCGCCATTTTCTCGACACTAACCCAAACAGTAAAGCAATGAACGTCTCAGTGAGTGCTCAGTGAGACCAGTGCTCTCTCGATCGCACAGCACAACCACTCCACAGCCAATAGTGCCTCAGAATAGGGATGTCAGCTATGTTTCCATACACACAACTGATGGAAGAGCCGCTCCTCTTATGCCGCTCTTCGTTTGCTTAACATTTGCTCAACACATGAGAGCATCACTTCATCCCAACTCTCAAATCACTACCAAATGATTATCCAAACAATTCTTCGTTTGATTTTCACTTCTTTTTCATATTATTATTATTGCAATCATTTTATCGCTTTTTATAGCAATTTATAAGTTTTTGAAACGAAAAAATCACTTTAAGTCAAAATTTAAAGAAATTCAGAACTAAAATATTTTTTGAATTGAATTTATTGTCAATCAATCAATGGATTGAATGCGAGGAACAGCTCTTCATAAAAGGTTTTCGTTGAGATTTTGTCACTGAATTAAACGACATTAAACTGATCTGAAAATATATTCATTTAATTAAAATAACTGTATATTTAAAAGTTGGAAATCCTCTAATATATTGGGTTTAGTGTCAGACAACTTGAAAGTCAAGTTTAATAGGATGATTGTTGCTTGTTCCTTTAGAAAAAAAACTTGTTGAATTTTGATAAAATGGCAATTCTCTGGGATTAAAACTTGTGATCCGATGATAGCCAGCAAAATTCAATTGAAGAAAACTGGATTTTATCGCAACCAATCATTTTTGAAAAGTTTTCCTCATTTGTTGTTTTAAATTAAAGTTCAATTGAGTCAATAAAACTGTTAAACTGAGCGCCAGAAGTCTTTCGGTTTATGTTTTCAAT
>JAQIXI010001962.1:0-11679 GCA_034700165.1 Galumnidae sp. Gr-Ori-00277 | reverse complement strand
GGGGTATTTTGCCGATTTTTCGTTCCAGGGGGGGGTATACGGGTAATACCCCCCCCTATTTGCCATCCCTGATTATATTGTACAGTAAATGTACAAGATCAAATGGAGACATAACAAAAAGAATTGTGTTTGGGCACATTAAATAGTTAACGGAGTGATGAAACACAGGTATTGACTTTAAAACAATCAATAATGAAAGCAATGGATTAAAAGCTTTTCTGACTTTTAATGGATTTTATTTTGAAATTCAAATGTGAATCAAATCTTTAGTTAAAAAAAAGAAAAATTGACTTAAATATGACATCAGTACTAATACAACAAAAAAAAACTTTTTTCCATATAAAACATTATTTCACCGATGAAAAAATGGTCGGATAGTCGGCAAATAGAGAGTGTCGTATAAATTAGTTGTATAATAGATCAGTACAACAGTGGAGACAGACTTAGTAGAAGGGAATGGCAGACAACAAATGGTTTGCCATTAATTTCAACGATTATGCTCTCAAACCGATTCCGAATCTGAGACAAAATATCCATATATTGTACGAACCCATGAAATGTCAGCCAATCCTATCATAACTTATTTCGGTTTGTCTTCAGAGGAAAATCCGATTTATCTCACATTCAAAATATTTTCAGCAAATAATAAATGAATTGAAAATCAAGTTTTTTTGTGCTTCTCTTCTGACAAATCTGTCGAAAATAATTGCATAAAAATTATAGAATTAATGCAATGAAAATGAAAAATAATGATAACGAGATGTAATAGAAAAGTTTCTTGAACTCCAAAACCGAATCCCAAATATTCTTTTCCTCGATAACTATCATTAATTTTCATATAAAAATGATTATTTTATGCCATTAAACCAGTGCTGTTCCTCAAATAAATTTAATATATCTCTAAAATGGATTGAGACTTGTTATATTTCAACAAGATCATTTAGAACTTTAAAAATATATTTCATAAGTAGATAACATAATCAGGAAATAAATCATTAAATACGAGAAAAATCGAAGTCTTAACACATATATTGATATTTTGGGAAACATTTATATTATTAAATATTAAAATTAGTGCACAATTTCTATGATTAAAATCGATTTTCTTAGGAATAAATTTGGTTTAAATCAAATAAAATGTCACTAAAATAAAGTGTTTTGAAAGAGAGAATAAAAGACTAATTTTATATTGAAATTCATTTCACAACCATTTTGTAAGAGTTTTTTTTGTAATCAAATTGTGATTTATTTGATTTTAAGGCAAATAAAAAACAGAGTAATCAGTTCGTGAGTGGAAAACAAATAATGACAAATAGGCAAAGACTCAGCTCATACTAAAGGCCTCTGATTGGCCTCAAATGCTCTTCCATTCAAAGATGAGTTCTAAATATATTCTAAAACTCAATGGATTTCTCTTAAAATCTTTCAAATCTTCCAAAGTTTTCGCATATTTTAAAAAAATATTATTTTTTAAAACCACTGCCAAAAAAATGGCGAATAAATTATAGTTTAATTTAAAGGGAAAATAGACAATAGATAATAGAAATTGACTAGGTTATTAATTAGCAAAGAAAAATTCTAAAATTGCTAATTCATGAATTGCTAGGGTAATTAATTATAAAATGTCCTGAAGTAATAATAATATTGTTATATCTTGCATATTTAGAGCATTGCATTCTATTGATTTTAAAATGACCACATTCAAAAAACCTTGAGGTTAAACAAGATAATATTAAACTAAATATAAGGGCTTCAAAGTAATTAAACTTATCTATCAAAAAGATTTACTGCTATTGATTTGAATGTTTCGTTTGAATGAAAAATATTTTCCATTAACTAAACTCTTGCTTATTGAGCAAATTTGCCAAGAAGTTAATTAAACAGGCAAGAAAATAAATCTAATAAGTATCACAAGAGATTTACAGGTTTCCAATTTTAGTGTATTCAGTAAATTTTATGTAATTCTAGCAAGATTCATTTCAATTTTAAATTTCAATTTATAAAATCGAGTTAATTTTAAAAGCATTTCAAATGGAAATTAAAGTACAAAAAAAATATAAATCTTTTGAATCAAAACTTTCAATAAAATCTCTTTTCTTTATATTTATATAATCGGATCAAAAACGGCACCGAATTTATGTAAATTTAATAATTTTAACAATTCTTTGAATTATAATTTATTACTGAAAGGCCACTTCACTGTAGAGCATAAGTGCTCTACACTAAAAAAATGAGGTCAAACTTAAAGTAAAATATTTTCATTTCAATTGAAAAATAGTATTTCACTTATGTTTCACGAACTCAAACAACGATGAAATCCTTAAAAAAAAGTGTTTCATATGAAAGCCACTGATTTTTCTTAAACTTAGCAAAATTTAACATAAAATACATATAATTTTGTTATGCAATAAATCAATCAAAAAATATTTTCATTTGAATGGAAAAAATGAGAGGAGAGAGAGAGAGAGAGAGAGAGAGAGAGAGAGAGAGAGAGAGAGAGAGAGAGAGAGAGAGAGAGAGCCATAAATCAATTGATATTTATTTGGACAATGTTTTATCCGCAGAATTGTGTTGACAATTGCCATTGTATTTGTTGTGCTCTATTAAGTTCAATGTCATTACACATTTCTTTTCACATTTCTATTACACTCTTCACTTGAATTCTTTGGTTGCCTTACAATCCGTTTTTCTGGTGATGTCTTCTCATTAAGTTTTTTGTCAATTTTTAGGCTTTTTATTGATTTTTTTGTCGATTTATTGTTTTGTTGTGACTTTTATCCGATTAGTTAATCGTAGACTCTGTTAAGTGATTTGTTATTTTCATTTTTATCTTTTCCTATCAATTAGACATCTGGACATCAAATGCAGGATAAGCTCATATTAATCAAGAACTTCATCACAAAAGTTAGTGGATTACAACAATTCTTTGATTAATAAAGGAATTCTAAAATTAAACTTGCTCGATAATGCTCTTAGAATTCCTTGCAATAATTCAAAGTATTAAAGTATTGATTGAAAAAAGATTAAAAACATTAAATTTTGAATCAAGCAACAAATCTAAGCCTGGTATAATCGAGAGATCAGTTCGGCTCAAATGACTTTTTGTGAAAATTTTCGTTTAATTTTTTTATAAATTTTTTTTTAAAAAAACCAAAGAAAATATTGCAAGCTCATTTTGTGCAAACAAACTTCTTAAAGTCTTCCGGTTTGAGACTATTATAAACCAGACTATAATAACCTAGCTAGAAAATTGCATTATTCAGTTGTAAATAAGAAAAGAAAAGACTTAAATATAAAGAAAATATATTTTATGTTCAGTGAAAGTCAATTTTCAAAGAGAAAATCGATTTGCCTATTATGTTGCCTTGCTTATAATACAAGAAGTGAATAATAAATGAACATGTTAAAAAAACAAAAATATAATATGCTTGCAACTTTTATGGCAATTATAAAAGTCCTTAATAACCATAAATTTTAGCAAGTATAAATCTTATACACTTGGTTACAATTATAGAGCAAGCATTTCCTTAAAAATTATCTTGCTAGTCAAATATATAATTTATAAGAACATATTAGATATATTTTGTTAGACTCTCAAGTTCACATAAAATTAACCTTGGTTATTTATCTAAATATATTATTTTTATATTTTACGATTATTGCCAAAAGAGATACTTTTACTGAATTGCGTTATTAGTCAGTAATAAACTGAAAAACGTCCCAAAGCTATGGAAAAAGAGGGGCAAAATGTGAGGGAAAGTGAGAGAAGAGCTAATAATTCTCTCAAAAATTCTTTACAGAAGAAAACATATATTTATTGTCATAAATAAAATTATTGGTTTTCACTGTTATTCTGTGCGTTCTTTTTCTCCTCAATTTATTTAAATTTTGTATAAAAATTGTGTCTTCAGAACATTAAACCTCTGAGTTATGGGTATTTTACTTTTGATCACAAATACTGTCCCCAAACAAATCGGACATTAAATCCGAGTAACTCTGTCTCTACTGTCGATCCATTTTTTTCTTTCTTTTATTGTATAGGACTCAGTCCTACCATTTGATGGTATTCTCTCCGTTGTCCACAACCATCAACTGTATTGACTTTCGATCTCTTTCTATATCGATATCAAGTGAACCATAAAAGGAAAACCAAATATACTTTTCTCTTACTCTTCACATAAAGAATAACCAAATTTATATAATCTATCAAAATTTAGATTATTATTATTGTAATACTTGAGTGCAGTTAATTATCCTTTTCTGGATAATTAACTTGGTATAATAATAGAAAAAAATAGTAATTTTACTGCAGGTTATCCCCACTATTAAACAAATCTGTGCCGAACTCAGGCCTACCATTTAATTGAGTAGTTTTTTCGATCGTTGTTTCCAATTGTTGTCCAATAAATGAAATGCAGATCGAAATGAAATATAAGTAAAATAATGGTTTCGTTTACGCCGGAGAGCGCTGTCGCCTCTTTTAGGGTCAGTTCTCTATCGTTTTGAGAAACGACGATAAATCAATAAATCAACTAGCTAATTATTTTTTTCTATCAATGGAAGCCTTACTTTAAATTAAAGACTCAAAACGATCATAACTCAAATAATACTTTAATAGAAACAGACAAATGACTTCGTATTAAATGCTTAGTTAAGTTTAACAAGAACAAAAATAAACTTATGAAAACTAGAGCAAAACAGCATGGTACTTGAGCTTTAAGTAAAATTTGGCAATTAGGGAATAATCATGAACAGTTTATTCTTGAAATGTTCCATAATATTTGCTTTTTCGTTAAACTCCTTGTTTTAAAATCGTAAATTTTAACAAGGATATTTACAAAAGAAAAAAAATGTTTTAGAATAGAGTTAGAGTACTATTGATTTAAAAAATCATTGAAAAAGCAATTGTACTCTGAATGAAGTCTTTCATAAAAAACAAGAGTTTAATTAGATATTCAGACAAATATTCCGTTTCTATTATGAATACATTAGAAAAATGCAGTGAATGTTAGGAACTGTAAAATATACTGAAAGTGACTCTAAATTTAATTAAAACAAATGTTTGAAAAAACTAATCAAAGCGTTCAACGAAAAAGTGGTTCAAAAACAAATAACTTCTTTAAAATTCTGGTTTTGTTTTATTATGTTTGTGTTAAATTCCATTAGTAAAATTATGCAGGATTACTTTACATAATAGTCCACTTTTAAGATAAGAATTATTTCAAGTCAATCATCCCATCCCTTATCCCTTCATTTTAATAAAAAGTTATGAAAACAATCAAATACTCTGACATTATTATTAACACACAATCCATGAGATGAACACAAGTGTAGTCACAGAATGAAAGTAATGCAACAATGAATGAGTTTTGGCTCAAAATTTTATTATATTATAATAATTTTATTAATAATTCCATTAACTTAATTGAAATTATAATAAAAAATAGTTGAGTTTCACTTATATCTCAGTTACAGTCCATTCAAATCACTTTCTCTTTCTTTTTCAGTTACACTTGTATTAAGCCATTCATTACAGAGATTTTCTTTGAGCCCTCACTCCAGAAGAATAACGCCTCAAATGACAGGTTTGTGTCAAATATATATTCGATTGGATTTTCGCACTCTTTTTTAAAGCAATTTTTTCTGTCTTTTCATTCGATACACAATATATTTATCCGAAATTTATTATTTCAGTCTCACATTTCTCAAAGCCTTGCAGTGCCCACAACTCAACCTTTGGCCCAGTTTTGGACTTACGCTTAATATAAACTTACAAAACATTTTTTTGCTTCGATTTGGTTTCACTTTTCATTAAATTCCGGAAAAAAATAAAATAATTATTTAACAGAAAATTATTATAAAAGTTTCAATGAAATAAAATTATTCTATCATGATATTTAATTAAACTTGAGCAAGATAAGATTATTTATGAAGATCGTTATCATGAAATTATATGTGAATATTATAAACTTGTAAATATTTAAAATATGACCAAAACCTTTGCTAACAATTTTATATAATTTATTGTATAAACTATTGATTGGAGGCTCTCTTTTTGAAGGAAAGAAAAATCAATCACATTATCGGATATTCTGTTGTTTTCTTCAAATATACCGAATAAACACAAACAGAACACAATTCTGACATTTTGTTCATAATCTTAATGTTATCGTAAATAACACGAACGACATATCTCTTTACTAACGACAAGAATTGGCGCCATTCCTGGTATTCACACAAATAGAAAATTGTTTACAAAATACGATACAAAAGAAAATATTTGTTTTCAATGAAATATATTCAGTCCTTTAAAGTTACTCCAAAATAATCTTTGTTTCAATAAAGAAACCAAAACTATATCTCAAACTTTCCATTACTTTATACGCGATATTCAGGACTGGAATTAGAAATAATTTCATTAATCTCTAAATGAATGATAAATAGGAGCAATACTTTTGCTGATAAGAAGTGCTTCTCAACACAATTACATATTTCTCTTGAATCTAATAAAAGTCACAAATGTATAGATTCTGAGGAATTCGATGTCAAAGGAATGTCAGAAATATCGAAACAGTAGGAGAGGGAGTGGGAGAGGGAGAGAGAGAGGGAGAGAGAGAGGGAGAGAGAGAGAGAGAGAGTATTGTGCTTAAGAATTCCAATCCTTTTATGTGCTCAACATATTCACTGATCAGACAATAAGCTATAGTTTAGTCTTTATATAAGAGTTGACCAAAACCACAATAATGTGAACACATTTACACGACTAACGCCTTCCCATTACAACAGACAATAAAAGCTTTATTTCATATATTTATTTTGGTTATACATTATTTCAAATTAAGTTTACCTAATCTTAATTGAAAATTCATGAAAATTGCATTGAAATCATCAAAATTTTATTATTTCTAAAACAATATTCTCTCTGTTTTTACAAAAAAAATTTGAATTATTTAAATGAATGATAAATAAAAGAATGCATTTGAGGTTTTCATTTATTCATGAATTAAAGTCTTCTTGAAAATAATTGATCCATGTCAATTTGATAAATCGAAAATAAAAATTAAAAAAATCATCCTTTTATTTGACATTTCCTTTGAATTATACTCTTAAAGGTATACATTATTGTTTCGTTCCATTTCTCTCTCTCCCCTTCTCCCTCTCTCTCTTCCCCACTCTCTCCTCTCAATTTAGGAGTGCACCCGTTTGTCGAACAGTCCTTTTATATTTTTATATATTCCTGTACATATAGTCTACTCAATTCCCCGAAACCATCGATAGAATAATGTGTTTCCATTTCAAATATGACTTCCCATCCATTTGTAAGATTGGTCTCCTCTGATAGCAGAGTACACAAGAAGTGGTACATCAAAAAAAGGATTCACTTCTGTTTTTTCAGTGCTCTCCAAATATAGCTTCAGTGCTTTTTATTGAAACACAAGATTCTGAGCGAAGATATAATTACATATATTTTTCTTTCGTCTAATAGAATGAAATTCCTTTTATTAGTCCCGGCTTTTGATTAACAGATAATATAAGCACTCAATTAAAACCGTTATTATTACTGACTTTTCTTAAGAGAATTCTTAGATAAATATTTGTTCCATTATTGAACAAATACTTGCATCTAGATAAGCACATATAACTCATCTAGCAAATTATGTTCGAAATATCTTTGCTTTACCAATCAAATTGATCCAGAAATCGATAAAAAAAAGTTCCTAGTTTAGAACATTTTTTAAAGAAAATGTTAGCAAATTTATTATAACTCAGTTTCTGATTAAGAATTACTAAACTTATGAAACAGAATTTCAGTCAAATAATCAATAATTCAGTAATTTTTGAAATTTTAAAAAAAAAATGTCAACAGATTTCCTAATTCCTTCGATCAATCATAACAACCAAGATAGTGGTTTATCATATATGCAAGCTAGCAATTTATGATTATCACGTAAAATACCTTGACTACCTATAAATTGTATACATAATGCAATATTAATAATAAATAATCTACTTATGAAAATCAGAGTATTAAGGTCAATTTGTATGCTATCAATAATTATGGGTTTTCACTTTTGAAACTTAATTAGTGTTTGTGTAAAAGAGATGTTCACAGAATTGCAAAGAGATTTGATGAGTTCGTAAACACAAAATTCATCACTGATTAGGTTTTGATGGAAGTGTTGTGAAAATAGAGTAAAAAAATTGACACAAATATTATCGATTGGGAGACAACCGTAGAGTTCCATAAAGTTTCTAATTTAGTGTTAATATAAGTTTTTTTTTTCAGTTTATGTAAGCAATACAGAACTCTGTAGTGTTAGTGTATATGAGTCCAACACAACAGCCCTAACCATATGTGTGGAGCGGTGTCTGGACTTAACTATAAGATCAATTACATGTCTGATTCAATTTGATGATAGATTATCTGCCCTTTCATTTCCCGCTGTGATTATGATATTAGACATCATTGAACTGAAAAAAATATTAACACAAAACTTATGTCAGGTTTTCGTTATTACTTTTATTAAAATCAAAAATATTAGTTTCACTTCAATTATTAGTTTTATTACTTTTTCGACAAATATTTCCCTTAAATTTGAAACAAAATTTTATATTTTTTAAGTTTCATTCAATTACTTAATTATTGGATAATATTTCCTCATAAAAGTGTAATCTCTTAAAACAGAAAGAATTGATTTTTTTTAAATTTTATTTCAGGAATTAATTAAATTTAAAGTAAATCTAAAATGATCTTGTTAGAAAAATAAAATTTATAAGATAAATGAGTTAAAGTGAAATCTCTTAGAACATAACTTTTTTTTAAGGAGAAAATATTCAAATATCTAAGAGCAAAATCTCTTGCATGTTAATTATGCTGTACTCGTACATTCAATATTTAACATTTTCATAAATAAAATGCATTTAACCTAGTTTCTTCTACTAATAAAATATTGCAAATTATAGAGGATTTACGAGAATTAATTAAAAGTGAATGTCTTTAAATGTTAAAGAGTTAGGAATGAAACACAAATTTTTCCTTAACTTCTAATTAAAATAAATGCTCCGAATATTGAAAATATTCTTTAATTTTATTTTTTTTATGATTTCTTTTAACTAAAAAATATATCAGAAATAATCACATAAACAGAGGAAACAAATCCTCTTTAGAGATATATTTTGATGTCAAGCCTTATGACAGACATTTTATTTATTTGAATCCTGTTTTGTCCGCTAAACTGGAAATTCTTGTCATAAAAATATGAAATAAATTAATATTCGTATTGAGAAAAACAATCCGGAAATAAATGTTTAGTTCAATGAAATAGAATTCATATAAAACTAATGCAATGGATTTGGCATTCATTTTGACAATAGTTTTATTCGCGAAACATCCGCACAAAACTCCATTAAATTTAGTAATTAATCATTTCTTAACCAAAAAGTCTGATTTCCTCTTTATTTGTTCCATTAATTCATGAAATGAATTAACAGCTAAATGATGCATAATGTGCTAGATACTATTAGATACTATTAAATGTAGATCTTTAGTAGTAACTGTGAAATTGATTAAATATTTCTTGGTAGTAACTTGGTAATAATTTTTTTTGCAAATCTACTGACCCTTTGTTTAGAGGCCAACAATTATTCAAAGAAAATACACTTTATTTGATGAGTGCGAGACTGACAAATGATGACATCCTTTTTGACTGTGAGCTGGGGTTCGGAGTATTCATATATGAAAGTGGTTTCAGTTGGGGTCGGAGTGAAACACAAATACTATACAATTGACTCTTAAGTTAATTTATTCAAACAAAACAAATCAAAACGCGTTCTAAACAAAAATCATCTCAAATGACATAAAACTGAAGCAGAATATAAAATTGACTTCATTTGAATCGATTTGAATCCTTTCTACTATACAATTGTTAAGACAAACCACAAAATAACTACAAATTGTTGGCAATTATAACCCAATTTAAGGAATATAACACGGATTTGAAACTTATCAAGGGTCAGCAAAGTATATCTATCGCACAGGTTTTAATTGAAATCAATCATATGATTTAATTAAATGCCGTCCTATCCTTTGTGAACCTTTCACTTTGTCTTATATATGGTGTAGAGTTGGGTAAGTTATATATTATTCTTACTTTTGGTTACGTCTCGTTTGGGAATTATATGAATACCATCTAATAATAAATTACTACTAATTACTCATTAATAACAATTAATTCATGTAATCAAGCATTAATATAATTTTTATCATGCAACTTAAAAACACATAAATAATTTGTTCTAGTAAAAAATAAAAATATCTTGCACAGCATGTCAAGTAAATAAATTAATAGGAGAAAGATTTCCGATAATTAAAAGTAATAATTTAGAGCACTCTTTGCCGTCGATTCGCTTAGTTTTAAGTGAAGTCTTTTACGGAATTCAATTCCATCGGATAGTCATTGGACTCTACAGTTAAGTATCATTTAAGGGACGAAATCGATTGAAAGACATTTTTTTCCCGAACAGAATATAATTACATTCAGAATAAATTTATTCAGTAATTTATTTGAAATGCATTCAATTCAGTAATTATTTTCATTGGATAAGTATTAACACAAAAAACTTTGAATTTTTAACTGAAAACTCATTTTCAGTCATTAATTTAAAAGAATTAAAGATTGAAATGAAAATTCAATACGAAAATACGTTTTTTATTTCTCTTGAAATTAGTTGTGACAGAGATTAAGGAATCTTAAAGCCGTCGTTACTTCACTTACTTCCAACTGAAGACAACAAAGAGTTTTGTGTCAACAATAGAATTGCAGTGAAATACGAAAAACTAATAGAAAAAAAAGTTAATTAAAGTTAGTTATAAAAAGACTAAATTTCCTGTTGTGTTGACTCTTTTATATCAGTCTTAATAATAGTTAAAAGAGAAATAAGAGATAAAATTTTGTAGAGAAAGCCATTGGAAGACAGAGACAGAGATATTAAGTTTATATTTAAAATATTTTATATTAAAAATAGTATTTAAATGAATAAATTGAAACAATTTTTTTACTAAAAAGAATTCATATGTTTTTAAAATAATCTCTTTTTTTCACTTTTTATGAATCATTTGTTTTGAATAATAATTTAATTCATTTAAAGAGTTATGAAAATAAATTCTCTAAGAATTGTGTCAATCGATCGAAACCTAACAAATGAATGACTGGAAATGTCATAAAAATTTAGCTCTAAATCTGTTAAAAACTCATTTGGAAAAAGTGCTAAAAAATTCTTTTGTTATTTAATCTCTTTATTGATTAACTTCTGGATGTTTAGACCCGAATATTTTCTAAAATGAAAAACTGAAATCTTTTCTGGTTTTGTCACAAATAGTTGTGTCCCATTCGGATACAACAATTTGTGTCCTTAAAAGTTGTTGAAAATATAGTGAAAATGTAAAAATACTTTTCTATTTAAAGGTCTTAATGTCAGGACTCTTAACGTCACAATCAATTTATTTTGTCCGCTATTTTTCTCTCATGTGTTTAAAATATAAGCCATTTGTTGGACACAGATTTCAACGATTTCTCACAACAAAAAAAGTCTCAATGATTTCAAAAACTAATGCCTTAACCGACTCCTGACTGTCGACTAAACGAATCTTTCAAAATAGTTTTTTGAAAATTGTTCTCA
>JAQIXI010001961.1:0-11681 GCA_034700165.1 Galumnidae sp. Gr-Ori-00277 | reverse complement strand
TAAGTTTATATTTTCTATTCAATAACAAACGTAATTGTTTGCCAATATTTTTCGTCTTTAGGTTAAGGTATCTTTAACACTTATTTGTGTCAATGTAATATTAATAGTAAAATGTGTTTGAGTGTAAGATATTAATAGTTGTGTCAATCAGACAATATTTCAGTATAAGACCCGTCAGAAGACGTTTTGCATTGACTTTTATTTTGAGAAAAACTAATATTTGATGATTTGCATTGAAAAGTGTCACTACATTTATGGTAACTCTAATCAATGGTAATATTCTTCGATTGAATTTCAATCAATGGTAGCTATCGTTGAAAACTTGTTGGAAATGATAACCAAATAATTTGTTGCATTACTTTGGATTCACTCAAATGTTTGCAGAAATGCATTTCAATTAAGGGGCAAATCTGTTAAGGCATAAAAAAAATAATTGAGCCAACAAATAGGCAAATGCTCACAACAGAGTGAGAAGAAGAGATAAGGAGAGAGGGAGAGGGAGGAGAGAGAGAAAGAGCTAAGATGTAACTGAATTTTGATCGAAGAAATAAAATTCCAGACGACTGACTATTTTAATCTAAACGATTTGTCGGCAATGGGTCCCATTATTGTGATGTCAGCTACAAATTGCCAGAATTAAATGCGAGAGAGAGAGAGAGAGAGAGAGAGAGAGAGAGAGAGAGAGAGAGAGAGAGAGAGAAGCCATAACTGATTGGAATAATTGAAGACTCTTCTCATTTTTGCGTCGATGTATCCAATTGTAAGTAATAAAGTAAAGGTCACATAAATTATTTGAAATCAACATTAATATTATAGTAACAAAAGAGAACTCATTTTTATAACTTATTCTATCTTTTAATCAAATCCTATGATATTATGATATCATTTGGAATCGTTTGATAAATGTTAGAGATTTTGGAAAAATTTTTCGAAATTCATTCGACACAAAACTAAAGTCATAAGAAATATGAATTGAAGCGAAAATCATATATTTTTTGTTTAGCATTTCTTTTATATTTACTTAAGATATATATTTCATTATTTATTCGACCGAAAAGAGTATATATTTCTGGTAATTCTTATTTCATTTGAAATCCCAGTTTTATTTAAATCAATTTTAGTATAACTTATGACCCAAAATATTGAGACTAAATGTCCGCTCATTTTATAAGAATATTCTCAAAATATTTAATAAATTCAAATTAAATTGTAGTTGACTTTAGGCTCTGATGACATCAAGAGAAAGATCACTCCAAGATCATTCTCTCGATATTGAGTTTTCCACTTAAATTATAAGATTTACATCTGATTGAGTTTAGTTTAACTTAGCTTGGTGATTTCACCTCTGTTTTCATGGAGAATGGAATCACAGGATTTGTAAACATATTATTAAAATTTGTTTCAAATCCTAGAAAAATATATGAGAATTGAGTGAAACTAATTTATATGCAACTTGTTTGCAAGTTGTTTGTTCAAGATCATATGATCATATAAAGATACAAATCAGACTTTTGTCTCAATCATTATTGTCTGGACTTAGAAATTGAATGGTATTATGGCGTAAAAGTTGAGATAATTAGTTGAATCGCTCTGAAGGCACGCAAATTAGACGAAACACAGGATAGATATGAACTGAAATCATAATATCATTAAAAAGAATAGACTTTAGAAACAAAATAATATTTTATTTCGATTTCTTTGACTTATTTTCTTTTAGATAACAATTGATTTATTCAAACAAAAACTGTTATCGAAATCATTTGTAACTCAAAATAAATCGGATTTCGACAAAAAGAGTGAAAATGCGTTTATTATATCCAAACTTTTGTTATGATTTGAAATTTTTATTCCGACGTATAATTCCTTTTGTTTTCATTTGACATTTTAATCCATTAAAACACAGTTTATTTGATGGCAAAAGCTATGAATTTGACTCTTTATGCCCAACAAAAGTGAAGAACACAATTAAAATAATAATCGTTTCTTCAATAGTCCTAATGATTATGTCGTCCAAAACGAACAAAACATTACATTTAAGGCTATTATTTGTGAATCGCGTTTTCAAAACTAAATATTAATTCGCGTTTTAATGATTGCAATTAGACTATGGATTACACACAGAATAAAAGTTTTCACTTCAAGCAGTAATTATTTAAAATTTGATATCTTTGCGCATATTAATCATGCTAAATTATTATCTTATTTCAAAACTAATGCTTATAATAAATTAAAATTTGGTTCGTTTATATTTCATCAAGATCAAATAACTATTCGATGAATACAAGAAAGGGTATTCGCATCCTTTTCAATAGTATTACAAAATTTAGCTTTTAGTAATGGTTTACTTGCTCATTTTGATCTATGAAAACCTTATTGTTGGGAAATGTCAAAATATATTCTTTGAAAATATTTTTAGGAATTAATTAACAAATATTTGGAAATTTGCAAAACTTTGAGGCAATAATTAGTCGGAGTATTGTCTGAACTTTTGTGGCATTTAATTAAAAATTGATTACTTTTTGTTATAAAATAAACACTTTTTAAAAGACATCGAGTGATGATTACAAGCGTTGAGGATCGGGACAGACAACGCAAACTCGATTCTTGCATAGAGGAACGGAACGCGACTATAGCACAGGTTTGTTGCTTCTGTAACACTATTTTGAGAGCTCTATTGATGATCGGTATTAACTGTGCGCCCAAACAATTCAATGGTTAGGTTCTGATGTTATAACATTCTATTATCCAATTCTATAAAATGTGTTTTTCATTGACAATAACACCAGATATTAGTGATAAGGGATTCATAAATTTTGTGTCCAACCAATCAACAGATGGTAAGTGTTTTGAATAAAATTCTATTTTACTTTTACTCAAAGACTTCAAAAACTATTATCTATTTAAAATTAATTTCATTTATTTTGTTCCGTTTTTTGCACTAAATTTGATTAAATTTTAAGTCGTTTTACAAATTTGATTGTTTTTTCAATTATACCTCAATTGAGAGGTTTTTCGCAGAGAATCACTGCTTTTGAAACAAATTTAATCCCAATTTATTATTTGTTAAGCGATTCCTAATTCATTGAGAGCTTAATTGAATAAATAGAGACCTAAACAAACAATTCTTTCGATATATATTTTGATGAAAAGATGAAAACACTTTTCACCGGAATAATTTCAACAATATAAGTAAATTATATAGAATTGCATTTCCCCGGAAATATCTCTTTTTATTTGGATTTAAAAAAGAGAGCCTTAAGAAAGAATAAACGAAGAAAATAGTTGAGAATGGTACTTTTGCAGGGATGGCAAAAGACCTCGATCTCCAGGGGGGTATACCCCCCCCCCAGGAAGCCAAAAACCTCAACAGACCTAGTGCCTGTCCATAGACGTAATGTTAAGTTTTCAAAATCCTAGGGGGGTATTTTGCCAAAATCTCGGCTCCAGGGGGTATTTTGAAATACCCCCTATTTGCCATCCCTGTATTTTTGTAATAATTTTAGTATAATTGTGATTGATAAATTAATGGCAAATATTGCAGATTTCAATAAAAAAAGATATATTTTTTATTGTTTAACGAATCAAATAAATGATTTCTTTCGTCAGCTTTTTATTTGATAACTAAAACAATAATATTTCCACGAAATGACATATTATTTGTTGTATTTGTTGTACAACTTATCTATTATTTATGAAAACATTTTAATTTACACTGAATTCAATGTCCAAAACTTCAAAATATTATTTAGACTTAAAATTTGAAAAAGTCTTCTCTAAATTGTGAATCACTAAATAAAATGTGTTTCACCTTAAATGTCATTATTATACGAATGGAAAACATGTCTAAAACCTTTGATATTTTATAATAATAACTGTCTTTTAAGTCATTATTGTTTGTTTTGTGAAGAACATAATTAACTTGGTCAAACTAAGAGCTATTTTTAGGGAATTTACACGAAATTAGATGAGAAAAGTTGAGACTAACTTTTCATTTATGAGAAACTTTTTCTAAACTGTGTTTTATAACCAAAACTTTTTCATTTAATTTATTCAAACGATTTTCAATTTTCTTCTTTTCTCTTAAAAAAAGAAAAATATTTGAAACAATTTTGTCGACAATTTTTCTGTATTTTCCCAAAAGATTATGAAGAAATCAAATTTTCTTTTGTCTATACGTCATATCGAAACACTTAATTTTAATGAGAGTCAGTACTGTCCTAACCTAAGGACTGACTCAAAACTCTTCCCAAATGTATTATAATTTTTTTGTTTCTAATCTAAAGCTTCTAAAACAGATCTCATTTTATCTTTTAATGACTGTTTTTCTATTATTCATTTGCATTCGTTAACTATTTGAGAGCCAACGATCACAAACCCAAAGGATCTGAAACCTATTTTTAAACTTTTGTTATTAAACCGAGACTTAACTTCATATTAAGTTATAATTCATTATTCAATTTAAAGTTGAGTTGAAATATAATAATTACTATTAAATGCGAAAATTATACTTAAAATATGCCAATACTTTCAGTTGTGAAGGAATTTCGCGAATTGTCTTCTCAACAGAATTCCTAACAATTTTCTGTTTAGCACTTCATTTAAATTAATGGAACTTTCATTTAATATAAATTCGTTGTAATTGTCATTCATTTCATTTGTTTTCAAAAATTTTGAAGTTTAAAAATAAGTCTTTTTTTTCTAAGAAAACCATTATTTTAAGGCTTCGATAAAATCTTTTTTTTTTAAATTAAAATTTTAATTGACTTAATCTTTGTTCAAATCATTGGTTAATTTCGTTAGACTTTTGAATTTTATTTCATTTTTATTTCATTGTAGTTAATAATAGTGCAAGGTTACTAAATATTCTAGGTTTTTAAATATATTTAGAACAAAAAAAGCTTGCGCAATATCTTGAATAAGTATTGAAAAATAAGGATTTTATAGTTATAGAATAGAATAGTGCCCACAGGGAGGCATATATAACCTGCCTGATTTTTTCATAGGCCCCAGATTTTAATCGGATTTATCCCAGCTTATCATGAGCGGGGTAAATTTAGTTTTGAAACTAATTAAAAATTCCAAACAATGCATAAAAGATTAAAAAATGATAAAAATATAAAATTTCTTATTTATATATCATTTGATATATTTGTATATATTATGAAATTTTTAAGACTTTTTAAGAATAGTTTCCACTAACCAAGATATTTTCCATTGAAAATCTCTTGGTTATCATTGTTTTAAAAGCCTTAATAAATGAGTGAAATGAATGAGTGAATTGCATTTCAAATTCTAATATAAATGTTTAGTTGAAATAAAATGAATTTGAGATACGAATTGAAACAAATTAACATTTTTGGCATTAATTTTATTGAATTTTTTGATGGTTTGCAAGAGATTTGTTTGAACTCATTTTAATTTTAATGAGTTTATGATTTGAAAAATTGTTGAAAAATGTAACCGAGATTTTAATGTTAGATATGTTTTGTGTTTTAGGACTAATCAGACATTATTTGAAATTTTCAAAACATTTTAGAGTAAAAAAGATTTTATTCCGTTTGAGTTAATCTCAATCTTAATAAAGATTTACTTATTTCTCACAAAAGAGAATCAAATCAACAAATTTAATGTTTAAAAGGAATTTGTTTTTTCAAAAGTTTAAAAACTTTTTTTTTGTGCTTGTTGATTATTTTTGACAACACTTTGACTTCTAAAAGATCGCAAATATATTTTAGTCTTTATTCTGGCTCTGAGTAAACTATTTTCACTTCTGTTCCCACTCTTACTGATGAAAGATTTGTATTTCTCTCTTATAAGATGTGTTTTTACTTCAATTTCTATCGATTGATGTATAAAATGTTCAAAAAAATGTACTTCAATTCAAACATTGATATATTTTAAAACCAGATTTTGATTTTGTGAAATACTTTTTTCTTTTACATTAATTTTATTTCAATGCATTTCAGTATCTCTTATTATCAAATGATTTGAACCAATTGTTTGTCAATATTTTATATTATATTTTATTTAAATCTTCAAATTATCGTAAATTGTTTTCATTTCTCATAAAATTAATTCATTTGTTGAGTCATTTTTGACAGTTTTTTAAAAATAATTACTTATTATTATTATTAATTTTTTACAAAAAGGAAATGGTTTTATGTTTTAATATCGTTAATGAATTGCAATATAAAAGCACTTAATTTTTTATATAAGAAAGACAGTGTTGAACAGATATTGCAGGGATAGACACAAACAATAAACCATATTCTATAGAATCCCGTCTTCTTTCCCTTATTCCTATAAATGACTTTTTATGGTAGACTATCAAACATTGATTCTTGGCAAAAAAAATATAATTTAAGGAAATGTTTTATTATTATTTTTTTATTTCTCAAAAATAAATTTTCAATAAAATTATATAACAATTGATTATCAATTAATGGAGAAATTTTATATAGATTTAAATCCCTCGGTTATAGACCGTAACAAACGATAACATTTCAATTTATTTTATATATTAAAGAAACAAAATATTATTGTTTTTTATTATGAAATTATTTATATTACAAATTAAAGTTTGGCCACAATTTTGGTTTTCTATGATTGATATCAAAAATTATGTAAAATATAATATTTACATTTAAAGAAAAATTAATGTAACATGGTTATTTGGGTATGTGTTTTAAGTTATAATTTATAAATTAGAGTAAATTAAATAAAACTAAAACTTGAATTTTGTTGAAATTCATTCCTTTTCACACTAGAAATCGATTTTAAACTTAATGTTTGGTCATTTTAATCAACTTCTTATCGACTTTTCAATTAATTCTAATCTATTTTTATAGCGAATACTTTTAAATGACTTTTTCTCTGATTTGAGGTCATTAGGAATCAAATTTAATGTTATTTCTCATTAGAAATGAAATCATTGATCATATATAGAATATATAGAAAATATAGAATATAAATAAAAGTGGCAAGCTTAGTTTTGAAAATCCAATCTCTTTATAGTAAATTTTTTGTCAGTTTTTGAAAAAATCGAATTCTTTTATCCATAATTTGAAATTTAAACTCTGAATTGAGTGATATTTTTTTACTTCTTGGTATCGATTGAATGCTTTTATTCCTTAAATTATAAAATTATCGAAAAATTGTCGCAAAAAACGAATCGAATTTGTATTTTGAAAATGTTTTCGACGAAGAAATCGATTTTTCACTAAAAGTCTGTTCTCATTGATTGCAAGGATATTTTGTTTGGGCTTAAAATGCATTTCATTTTAAGGCGACAAAAGATTAAGACTTTGAATAATATGAGAAAAATTTAAGTACTATTTTTTATTAAAAACATTTGTTATAATTTATAAACTAATATCACAATTGATTTGAGACTTGTTTTTATTAAAATCTTTTTACTCATTAAATGTTTATAAAGTGACTAAAAAATGGGTTCCATTTTATTTAATTTATTGAAATCAATCTTTAGTTTAAGTGTTGATTACATATTCTGTGAAAAAATCAACATTTTATAAGATATCCTCACATTTATTACATATTATGACATATATAAACATGCAAATTTTACCATTTTCTTGATTCCCAAGTCATTTATCTTCTTTTTTTTGCACTTAAAGTGAAAAATTGAATTAATTAAAGGGTGCTTGATGACTTTTTTATCGATTGAAACAATTATGAACTCAGTTTTGATGACATAACCACTAAATTAGGCGTTCGATGTATTTACAAAAATTATTTAATATTTTGTTTAATACTTTGTTGGCTTACTTTTGGCTTCAGTACATCCTTTGTCTAAATATTTGTTTCTAAATTCAATAATTTATATCAAAATTATGGTCGACTGCAGTATTTCCGCAATTATTTCAGTAAACTTTTAAAAATGGAAAATAAAACCGAGTTTTCATTACTTTAATCGTAAAGAAAAAGTTTATACTCATTGTAAACCCATTTATATAACCATGGTACTCATGGTATGTATTCATTGTACTAGTATGTTGGAAGGAAAACAAGATTCATCTTAATCTCAAAGTTGTTTCTAAAAAAATTGTTGAATCCCTTAAGTTTTAAGTGTTCGCATCACTGAATTCACTGAAATATATGTACTATTAATTCCTCGATTACTTTTAACAGAATTGAAGATCACTTTCTTTAATGATTTATTCATTAATTTTCATTTCAGTGAAATTTTTTGTTTTTCTTAAACAAATAAATTGTGAAAACATTCCTTTAATTTTCAAAACATCTTCTGTTTTATATCAAATCTGAAAAACTGTTGATAACAAATCATTGATAGTAATGTATGCATCACTTATTAGTTAGAAGTTATCCCTTTAATAAGTTTGTTTTTCAACTCATATTGTTTAGCTTGTAGATTAACAAGGTATAAAAGATTTAAAAGAAAAATATTGACTTTTCAAAAATTAGTCTGAAATGGAAAACCAATTTTTCTCATTTTTAGCCCAAATCTTATATTTTAAAGTATTTTTTTTATTCAAACCCTAAAGACTTTGTGTCTAAAAAATGAAAAATTCAGTCAATTTTAACTTTTATTTTTAAAATTTATATTAAATTTACGGCTTTTATGTCTTAATTTGTATTAATTTCTTGCAAATAAATGCGTAAAAGACTTATTATATTAAAAGCGAGTTAACCACAAATTGATATTTAATATAAGCAAATATGAGACAAAATTAGAAAATTTAGCTGACATTTAGGCTAAAAGCAGTCGGATATAAGTATCAAAACAAATGAAGGGTTTTTTCATGAATAAAATTCTGGTGATTTGAGGCAACAGTTTTTGTTATTCATTTGACGCTTCAATACTTTTGGAAAAAATATTAATTCCGACAAAAGAGAGAGAATTAAGTTATTGTCTAAACACGAAAAGCTCTCGAAGTCATCAGAATATCTTATTATAAGAATAAAATAGAACTGAAGAATCCATTATAAAAATATTGTCTTTTTATCTAAACTGATTCGGTTGAAAATGAAACTCAATTTGTAAATGTCATGACTAATGCTATTCACCGTTTTATCATAATTTGTATTTTCATGGAATTAATCTTTGTTTCAAACTCTGAGAAAATCCTTTAGTTTGCAATCAGAACATTGTTTTTACTTTTCAGCTCAACGTATTTCAAATGATCCCACGTTAGTTGAGAAACATAACCATGCAGGTTTCTGTCCTATCGTTTCGTAATGTATTAGAATAATAAATATTTGGCATTAAATAAATTATATAAATTTAATTAAAGATTCCTTACAAGTTTTAGTGGCATGTTAAGATATCTATCCATTGAAAGTGTCTAGTAACTAGACTCTAGTTCATATCATTGAGCAATAAAATTATATTAAATAAAATGTGGATTCAAATGTGATTCAACATATTTTTTGACTATATTTGAAGAGCACTCTTACAAATGAGCAAAGGTTCTGTCGTTGGGATCGGAATCATTGGATCATTGGATCAAAAGATGTAAATCTATCGATATTTCAATTTTATATTTTTTTTTTTTGAAATGTCGTATATTTTAGTTTTATTGAAATATATTAAATCGCATAACATTTAAACTACTTTTTTTTGATAAAATGAAAGGCAAAACATCGAAATTATTTTAAGTTCGAAAACATTTACAAATAAAACGAAAGAGAAAAAAATCGCATCTATTTATACCAAAATCAGCGCTCGGTTTATATCGCGATTAAATATTTGCTTTACATTCAAATGAGATTTTCCTCTATTTATTTAAAACGATATTTTAAAATGGTTTTAGAAATTGAGAGACTTTTCAAGAGTTTTCAATACTTTTAAGAGTATTTCGACCAAAATTTGTAATTTTATTAATATATTTGATATTTATATGAATTTATGCCAACGTTTTAATATACTATAATCTCTAGAAATGAATATTTTTTTTAAGAAATATATTTTCGATTGGATTACAAAAAGAAATACTCTTTGAAACCATTTTTTAGTTAAAATTTTTTATTAATTATTTATTAAAATGGATTAAAATAATATATAAACAGATTTGTGTTTCGATTAAATAAAAAATTATAAAAGAAAATCCTTTTCAAATAGAATCCAATCCAATACACACACCGTTTCTGATTCAATAGAGGGACAGATCTCAACTTTGCGTTGATAACCCACTTCGGTTCGACTGTCTTTTTCTTTTTTTGATGTTATCAGATGTATGCCTTCCCCCAATAAAATCAAAGGACTCTCTAAATCTGAAGGAAAATCTACGGGCGATTCGAGATTACTATGAATTGGTTGCCATTTGAATATTCCATCGAAAACATAGTAACCACCGGACAAAATGATAGGTCGGGTGTGATGATAGTCTCTTCCTAATTGTCGGCGCTTTTGGCTTTCTTCACTACGGGTTAACCTCACTTCCATTCCAACACAATAGCCTTCATAGCCTACAATAACTCCAAGTCTTCTATTAGTCTCTGATTTTTTTGCCTTCGAGTCAATCGGTTTACGACCTCTAAGAATGATTTTACCAGAAATATCTTCAGAAAGTTCTTCAAATGATTCTTTACCCCTCGAGGGATATCCCACATAATAACCTTTGATTTTAACATTATTTGGTGCAATTCGGGGCGCAAATGAAGACATAGGACCAACTTTACCCTTAAACTTACAACTCCTGATATTTGGACGATCTTTTCGAACGCAATGTAAAACATGACATTCAAAACCATTCATTAATCTCCGGCCATCCATTTCGAAAGGAGATCTCAAAGACCAGGGAACTGCCACTAAATAATATCCTAAAGGATTGAATTCCTCAATAACTATTTTAGGAATTTTACTCCAGTTCCCCCTATGGAACCAAATTATTGGTTTAACTCTCTGAGTGATTGTCTCGTTATTATTAATATTTTCAGTGACCACTAATGTATTGGAGTTATCTTTCAAACTAAACATCATTTTGATAATCACTCCATCGTTTAGTTGTTCGAAAGCCATTTTACTTTTAAAATTTGAAAAATAATTACATAGAATTTAAACAATTTTTCAAATAACGAGATATCAGTCATATCATATCACTCATTGTGTTAATTTTATTGAAAGACTCAAACATTTATTAACGATATTTTTTTAATTGTTCTGCAAAACAAACAAATATTTGCGAAGTTGTGTTTCGTGAGAACGTATTTCAACAAAATTGTTGTTAAAACCAAAATTCAGTGTTTGATTGCATTTCAATTTTAATTATAAATTTTATTAATTTCTTATTCGAGATTAGTGTTCATCGCTAAGTGACTAATTGTGTTTATTTACTTAAATGTATAACTAATCCAGATTATTGACCAACATAATCTGGATTATGTAATTAAATGTCATTTAAGAAAAATTTTATTTATTTATTGATAGATAAGGTTTTCTCAATTTCTGAATGACTGTAAGCTTCTAATAGTGAGCACTAATTCTAACTTTTCTGAATCGTGTTTTCGATAAAAAAATATTTATTTTATCGTAATTTTAATTTCAATTCTTTATATACGATCGTTATATTAACTATCGTAACCTACTTAAATCATGATAATTTTTGACTGGATCGTCCGATTTTCAAGCAGTTTTCACTAAAACAATCTAGAATAATGGTATTTTATAAAAATAATTTTTTGAAAAATTTTGATTCAAGATT
>JAQIXI010001960.1:0-11685 GCA_034700165.1 Galumnidae sp. Gr-Ori-00277 | reverse complement strand
GAGAGCGAGAGAGAGCGAGAGAGAGCGAGAGAGAGCGAGAGAGAGCGAGAGAGAGAGAGAGAGAGAGAGAGAGAGAGAGAGAGAGAGAGAGAGAGAATAAAAAGTTAATAATAAAAGTTTTCCTTTAATTGAATAATTTTGAGTAAATTCTGAGAAAATTGAAATTAATTCAAAATAATTTCTTAAATTATTTTTAATTCCTTATATTTTGAAAATTTTATTACATTTGAGATAAAAATCAATAATTAATTAAATAATTTTCATTTCTATTGAAATGAGTAAAACTATAGCTTTATTTCAGAGTTCAATACAATTCAAAATAAAATATCAATAATTTTGATCTGATCTGACAAAAAAAGTATAGCCTCAGCACATGAATCAATCCATGAATAGGGAGAGCCTTAAGGAAAAGGAGAGTTCATAGAAAGAGTTGTAAGAAAAAAAAACTTTAAAAAGTCTTATGATTTGATATTTAGTTTTAGGCAAAATATTGATACTAGCAAAATAACAATTCTGAATTTCCACTAAACTTTCCTCGAGTATACATTAACGATATGTTATTAAAGTGACACTTTTGAGACCAGACTTTGTTTAATTGATTTCTTTGTATTGTTTTTTGGAAAAACAAAAAAAATAAGAGTAAAGAGTAAAACAACCCATGATTTCATGTTCTCTGCGTAATATCAACTTGCAATCGTTAAAACAACTTGTTCAGATAGGTTTCAATGAGATTATCTACCTAATTTTGAATAATCTCTTAAGCTATCATTTTATTGTTTTTATTGACAGAAAAGGATTTCAATTCTTTTAAATAATAATATAAATAAAATAATAATAAAATGAGTAAACCTTTTTATTACGCAAAATATAAGAGTACAAGAGTCTGCAAGAGTAAATTTTTATCTTGATAAAATCATTGAAATTTTTAATCACAAAAATATGTAAAATGTGTTAAAAAATTATGAAAATGATTTTTTTCAATATTTTAAACTTTTCTGATGATATTTTTTCACATTTTTCTATTAACTTTGGAAGTGCCAAGGGCCTTTACTCATACTTTGCTTAACAAATGGTGTGACCACCAGTTAAAAAGCGTTTAAATTTTGTATAATTTGTGAAATTCTAAATCAATTATAAAATGCTATGAATTTATATATATTTATAATTAAAATGATTTATTTAAGACTTACAGCAATAAACAAATCATAATTTTTTAAATGAGTCCTCAGGGAAAGGGAGAGTGACTGAGAGAGTGGGCACAGAATGATAGGGAGAGGAAAAGAGTGAGTGAGAGAGGGATGGAGGGAGAGGGGGACGGAGAGAGAGAGAATATTAAGTGAAAAATATGTTGTTTGTGTTCAACTATTAATTATATAAAATATTTGACCTGATTCTTTTTTGATATGACCCACCAGATTTAACATAATACCTAAAAGGTTGGCCAATGTATGGCCACTAATAGCCAACTGGAAAGTAATCCAATTAATAATCCTGTAATGAATGCTAGAAAGCCGTCACTAAAAGAAAGAAAAAAAAACGGTTTAATCCTTTTCTAAAATAATGACCAAAATATTGACATTTTATATAAAAAATCAGTTCATATGTCAGTAGTCTTAAGACTCATATAAGACGTAAAGCGAATGTCATTAACATTAATGAAACAAATAATTAAAAACAATGATTACGACATAATCTCAAAACAGGAGAAAGTGTTGTCCGACACATGTATTACATATTGTTTTTCTAATTAAATGAAGTTTATAATTGATCATGATAATTGATGATTTTGAAATATATTTGTGTTAGATCATATCAAGGTCATTTATTATAAATTATTGAATTAATATACTTAATTGAATTAAGTCGTGATTTGTTTTATTATTGAACTATTTGTCTCTGGAATGTAATCTAGTTTTGTTTTATTTTTGCTCATGCTAAACTCACTTTAAAGTCAAGTAAAGCTTACACACTTGCAAGACATTACTCATGTGAAAAGGTGAATCGGTCGAGAACCTTGGGCATTGCTCCCTTGATTCTCATTTAAAGCCTTTTAATTTATTGCAAGATTCAATTACAAACATTAATAAATAATATTTGAATAAATATACTTGCTCATTGACTATTCACACAATAAGTGTGAATAAAATCTTATAAAATATTAATCATATCTTTTCAACATTGAAAATATCGATGAAATAAATTTATCATGATACAACAATCAATTTTAATTAACTATCAGATATTTATTACAATAAAATACAGGGATTTTCAATAATATTACAAATCTTTATATGTAAAAAGAGTTAAATTTAATGACCAAGGCTAATCTTGATCCCCGGTAATATTATCTATATTCAATTGATTGGAAAAGTGTAAGAGATTTAAAGAGAAAACTAATGGACCCAATTTGATAATCTTGGTAATAATCTTATTAAAAAATCTTAATTACTTAAAAAAGAACTTCAAAACAACAAAACTTATCAAATAATAAATCGATTTGTAGTCAATTTAGAGTTAAATTTCTCTATAAATTAAACATTCGTGAGATCATGAAATTATATGACCGAGTATATATTTTGATTTTTATTCTAGAAAATTCAATAAATTTTTAATAGCTTGTCTTTAATCGAGGTTAGTTTAGCCGTAAATGAAAAATTAGAGCTTTAGTTGATTATAGGTTTTGTTTTGTTTCCAATTAAATGACAATTTTCTGCTTAACTTTTAATTGCAATTAACAGAATTAGTCATAATTGTTAGAATACAAATTGTTCGAGATTAGAATACCTTGATAAATTTATCAAAAGCACTATACAAAAACCTAACAAGAAACATTTTAAAATACTAAAAATTTGATCTTTAAAACTTTATGTTAAGCAAAAATTTACTCTTGCTCATAAGTTTAATTAATTAGATTAAAATGTTTTTATTCTTACCAAAATACTGACCAAGATTATTTTTATTTTAAATCTTAGATAAAACCTTCAAGGTTATTTATAGTAGAATATTTAATTAATGTAAAATTTTGACAAACTTTACTAGATTATTATAAACATGGATATATAAGTTTTATATTAGAAATTTTATTTTTAGTTTGATTTAATCTTGTTAGATTTGCTTTAGTAAACGATTTTGTTATCTTGCTAAAATGATTAACAGTTGAGAAATATATTTAATTCAAAGCGATTACTAATTAATCTTGTGTTTGCATTTAATCTTGTCTCTTTTTATTTCAAAAATGATCAAGATAAAATTGTGAATAGAATTTCATAAATTAATTTCAATAAGTGTTAGCCTATATTAACATATAAGTACAATTTTTACCTTGTCAATTTGAAACAATTAAATAGCCTACTTTGAAATTAATGATTGATAGCTGATCAAAATTTACTAATTTTGCCTGGTGGCAATCTTGCACATCCTTAATAAGTATATATATTTCTTATTGAATGCAAATTTAAATGTTTTCCATCAAAAGTTTGCATTCAATCAGAAATATTAGTATTAATTCGATATTATTTTTTTCGAAGAAAGTCTTTGATTAATGAGTTTTTTATATAAGAGTTGTGAAAACAATCGCATATTATTTCACCTTAGCTTTTGATTCAATTGATAAAATCAAGAACAAGATATTTGCCTTCATTTCAATAATAATAATAATAATTTTTTTTGTCAGAATATTTTCTTTTTTGATTGAAATTTATACCGAATGAATTAGACTTTAATAAATAATTAAATGGGCATGGCAAATACCCAAATGGCAATTAATTGAGTAGGTTTAGCTATCAAATTTTACATCTGTTTATTTTTTATGAAGAAAAAGTGCCAAGATTGGTTAACGGTTTGACATTTACTTATTTGATATGAACTGACAGAAACTTTATAATTATTTAGAATTATCTATAAATTTAAGATTAGATAAGATTCTCTTGTTTTATCTTGTTCATGCTCATTTTCATATGAAAGTTAAATTATTTAGTTAGTTATTGTTATATATTGATTGCTGGAACACTTGGCTATACCATCGAATAAACACTTTTTTGAAAGTTTGTGTCAATTTTATGAAAACATAATTTTCTCACAATTGATAGGAAAATAGTTTTCTGTATTAAAACAGTTCTAACTATACGTATAGAAAAGTGTCAGGTTATTATCAAAAAAGAATTGACCTCATTATCATTTAACGTTAGTAATATGTCCTGGAATATAAGACAGATCCAAAAAGAATACCTTATTTACACTAAATTGCATTTTTAAGACCATTTTCTTTGCTTTGGAAAAGAAAATATAAATAAAAACTTAAGTCTTAATTAAAATTTTTAATTTAACTTTTATTTTCACATAAGGATTGTAATCGAGGAAAGTTTTCTCGTTCTCACCTTTAATTCAATACTAAATAAAAAATATTAGAAATTTATTGATGTAAATAAGCTTTTAGAACAAGATTATATGAACAGGATAAAATTTGCATGAATAAAATTTGAATAAAAATAGTGTCAGCCTCTGGAATGGGCGCAACACTATCTTTGAATTATTTAATATCTCTTTATTTTGTTTATAGAATAAACAAAATTAGTTTTATTTCAGTGAAAACTTTCCTCAAATTTTTTAATGAAAAAACTATTTATCACATCATCTGTTTAACTA
The DNA here is from genome assembly GCA_034700165.1 of Galumnidae sp. Gr-Ori-00277. Classification (NCBI taxonomy): domain Eukaryota; kingdom Metazoa; phylum Arthropoda; class Arachnida; order Sarcoptiformes; family Galumnidae; species Galumnidae sp. Gr-Ori-00277. The sequence continues at coordinate 7,041 of JAQIXI010001960.1, read as the reverse complement.
TTTAGCTAGGTCATTTAAATATTCAAAAACTAATGTTTATTTTTATTTATTAAATTTTTGCCTTGATCAATTTTTATTCAAAAAAAAGGTGCGAAATAAATTTTTTATTAGAATAAATCCTAAGAGCTATTAATAAAAGTACTCTTATCATTGAACTTGCTAAACTATGCCATTTAAACAGGGTCTATAAAATATAGCTATTAAATTAATTATTATGAATGATCTTGTTAAATTAAATATTTGAATTTTATTCTGTAATAGATTATAAACTTGATAAAATTTTCTAATCTTTATATTTTAAACTCCTTTAAACTTTTAAAGTTTAATATCCATTTAAACAGGGTCTATAAAATATAGCTATTAAATTAATTATTATGAATGATCTTGTTAAATTAAATATTTGAATTTTGCTCTGTAATAGAATATAAACTTGATAAAATTTTCTAATCTTTATACTTTAAACTCTTTTAAACTTTTAAAGTTTAATAGCCTGGTAAGTCAACAATTATTAATTTAATATTAAATTATCCTGACAGATCCATTGGAATTGAGTTAGGCAAAACACATTTAAATAATGCCTGGGGTATAACGTCTGCCCAAATATTTGATTAATTTATTCATATAATTCATATAAATTATTAATGCAATCCAATGTTGACAAATAAGGCTTTACCTTGTCAATTTTATTTAAGGTTAATTAATTAGATCCACGAAATTTCAACTGAAAAAATGCCGGAAAATCAAAATCCTTTAAATATGTGACTAAAAGCAGATTCGATGAATATATGAGTATATTATAAGAAATACAAACAATGAAACCGATATAAACTCTGGCCTCTGATATAGTGAGGCGTCGGAACAGAATAGAACGCAATGAATCCAATGGTAGTGTTATTGGAGTCCAATCTATAACAAGTCTAAACTCCAAAGGTATGGCTTCTAAGGGCCAGATGACACCCGAACAGGTCATCATAGGTATGACTATACCGACGGCTATAATCTATTGATATAAAGGTTTTTTTTAAAAATAAATGATTCAAAAACTATACTCACAAACACTAGAATTTCATCTTTCAATATGAGTGCAATCAAGAGTCCAGTGCCGGCACCTTCTAATCCATTTAAATATACCATTGCATAGGACTGAAGGAATTTCCCATCAATTGGTATATCGAACAGAAAATATATCAAAAGCGTTACTAAAAGTACTTGAATTGCAATTAAGGCAATCATTTCTATCATATGAACCATAAATATCTCAATCGGTTTAACGCCTGAAATGTAGAGCCGTTCCAACGATTTATTCTTAAGTTCACTAATGAAAACCATCGCCGATAAGGCCATGGATGTCATATAGACGGCAACCAAAAGAATTCCTGCAGAGGGATAGGTCTCGCACTCCAAAAATGATCCTGGGAATATAGGCTTTGAAGAATCAATAGGCCGTCCGATTGAATTAGGGTTCAGACCTAATTCTAAACCCAATTTTTTAAGAAATCTAATCAAAGGGTCGATTATATATGTGTAGCGAACAAATGTGGCCACAATAGTGTTGGAGTGATCGACATATGCCCGGATTGTGCTTTGATTCAGAACTTCATCGCTCACTTTAAACGGATGTGGAATTCGTTGCATTAAACTCCTCGAATAGTTTACTGGAAAGGAGAGGGCATACATGTCTTTCCCATTTTGCACAGAATTAATAGCTTCTTCTTCTGTCTTATAAAAATTAAAATTGACATGATCAGTTTCACATTCATCCAGCAGTCTTTGTGCCATATGTTTAGTGTCCGGATCATTACCAGTATAAACAGCGATAGGTATGTGTCGGGGTTTTGTTCCGACGGTATGTCTGTACACAAGAATTGTAATAAACGGCAAAACGAAAAAACAGAAATTCACGAAATGACTCCTTTTTATGCGAATCATAGACTTTGTTATGAGTGAACCGATACGTTCGAAGTCGACTCCTTTTTTGAAATCACTCTGTTCTGTGCTCTCCATTAATACATTCTCGGGTTCGGGAGTTCTTTCCTTTTCTATTTCTTTATATTGTTTTCCTTCTCTTCTATTTATGTAATGGTTTTGACACAGAATAAGAAAGACTTCTTCAAGAGTTTCACATTTTAATTCACGGATCAATTCCTGAGGTTTTGATTGTTTCAGAAGTAGACCTGTGCTGATGAAACCGACACAGTGGGCATTCTTTGCTTCTTCAATGTAATGAGTTGTTATCAAAACAGTTGTTCCTTAATTTGATCAAGTTCCTTTTAAATATTATATAAGCAAGGTTATTTATGAAACTTACCATAATTTTTAGTAACATTCTCTAAATAAGACCAAATACGACATCTGAGCACAGGGTCCACACCTACTGTTGGTTCATCTAATATTAACAGCTTTGGTCTGTGAATGATAGTTATGGCCAACGAGACTAACCTCTGCTGTCCTCCACTCAATTGACACAGTTTTGTCTTAATTGATGGTAAACCCAAAAACTGAACCAATAATTCTATTCTTTTTTCGGCTAAACTCTCCTCTATTTTATAGAGTTTTCCAAAAAAGTTGAGACACTCTTTAATTGTGAAATCAGTGAAGAGTGCGATCTCTTGAGGCATATAACCGACTCCCGGCCCCGGAATGTCTGACAGTTTATGTCCCGGTTCTAATCCAAAGACACGAACCCATCCATCACTTGGTTTAAGTCTTCCTAATATTATTTTCAAAAAAGTAGTTTTTCCGCATCCATTAGAGCCCAGTAATGCAAATATTTTACCTTGGTGATAAAGGTGATTAATTATAAAACATTATTCATTGCTAGTTATTAAAGTTACCTTGCGCAATTCGAACGTTAAAGTTTCTGAGCACAGCTGTTTTATCATTATAACCAAAAGCGAGATTTTCCACCCGCACAGCATAATTGCAATCACTTTCATCAGTTAAATCAATAGCTGGAAAAGAGTGAAAATGACCCCTCACTTCACTCATACTCATATTATCAGAAAATAAAACAATTCTATAGATTTAAAATTAAATCCTATTTAACATTGAATTCATTTAATAATTAATTAAATATAAATTTTTAGTAATAATTTGATTCAAAATCATTACTCAAAAAAATATAATTAAATTATCTTTTGTTTAATAAATTTTGTTTCCCTTAAAGAAAAAGGTTGTTATTAAGCACTCAATTGTCTGATAAATAAATTGTTGGAAGACTTTTCTCTTCCCTTTTATTTATAGATTTTTTGGTTTTCATAATTTGTTGACTCCTTTTGTATTAATGAAGTCAAGCATTAAATTCTAATAAAAGTTTTTTTTCCTAATTATATCTGAAGTATTAAAAACAGCTCAGAATCATATAATAAATCAAAATGAACTGCAATTGAGTGCAATTCAAGAATATTCTCTAATATATATATTCTAAAAATAATGATTTAAATACAAAATAAGAAATATTCGTTTGTTTTAATGACTTATTGATCTTATAATCGATTCCTGGGTATTGTCTTATGAATAGTGTATATATTGCTTGAAATGAAAAACTTTACTCTAGTTTTAAACGTTTCTGAATAAACACATATTATTTGAAATAAATTCTAAATCAAAAGATTTCGGAGAGGTTTTTTCCTCGAAGTTTTGACTTGATCTTTTTTATTATATTTTATATCAGACCAATTCTTCGAGGATGAAAACTTTTCCATGTTAATTCTTTATTTGCATCTAATAATGTTGAACGACCTTGGACAATTTTGGTACGAAAATTTATTGGAAATTATTTTTGTTGTGTTAAGTCAAGTAAAACATTATTTAAAAGTAATTTTCAAATGAAAAAAAGTGTTAAACAAAATTAAATTTCAATATAAGAGGAAAATCTTATTGTGTTTTAATAAAAGGATTCAATTGAATGAAAATTTTTGAAACAATGGGTACTTATAGTACCCATTATATGATGTGTTGAACAGGTGTTGACAGCACAGCATATCCGTATGTTTTCATAAAAGTAAGTTCAACTCTTTTTCATTATTATATTGTGATTAAAATATTAGAATTTCCAGTTTATTACCTTGTTCATATTTTAATATTAACTCTATTTTTTAATTTTTGTGATTCGTTTGCACTTCTCTTACAGTTTAGTCTGAATTTAAGAGTTTAATGTTTTGTCGACACTTTAGTAATTCATAAATCAATTGCTTTAAGACTTAAAACATATTTTATTGAATTTAGATTTTTTAAAACAATTAATGAATTGAATAATAATTATATAAAACAAATCAATTTAATGACAATATTTTGTTAAATATTTACTCTTATTTTGAGTTTTCATTAATTCTAAGAAACAATAATTGAAAATATTATAAAATAATAAAAAGTATTAAAAACAATCAAAAATTCATTCGTTTTATCACTTCTTGTAAACAATATATTTATTAAAACAATTATCTAATAATCAGAAGTATTTTATGAGTCGAAGTTTAAACCCCCAGTAAATCAATTCTTGTGATTCGTTTGCACTTCTCTTTCAGTTTAGTCTCGATCTCATGTTTTGGCGATTCTTTAGTTAAATTTAAATGAATTATTTGAAGATTTGAGAGTCGGCTCAAAATATCGGCTGTATTTTCATCGCAAATGAATTTTGTCAAAATAATTCTTAAAGACTGAAGTTTTGGTAAATACTTTTCAATATCTTTAAACACCTTATTTGCCTTCATTTTACCCCAATTATCCCATAGTGTTAAATGAGTTAACCCTCGAAAGTTTTCACATCTTAAAAGTGTCAATAAATTAGTTTCTAATATTTTATTATTTTGTTTCATTTCATGACTTAAATCTAAGAATTCTAATTCCAATCGTTTCAATACTTTGAATTGATTTAGAGATGGCAACAGATCTTCAAAACTATTATTATAATCTAATGTATATTCAAAACAAAGTCTTTTCATTTGACTGCAATTCAGTGCTATTTGTGTTAAATAAGTATCAAATTGTATATCAAATAAATACGATAGCGATCCGGTCTCTAAATCTATTAAATTCTTGAGTTTAGATATTAAAGTAAACACCTCTTCGTGGAGAGTAAAATCAGATATAAGAAAATCTATTATTAAATGTCTTAAACTATTTTTGTTGTCTTCAAACAATACTTCTAATGTTTCGAAGTCGTCGTCACAAAACTCTTGAAACTCTAATCTCTTCAAACGTCTGAAGTGAACATTAGATAAGTCGGGAATATTATTAACAATAAGTTCTTCAATGTTTGGGAGTTGACTCAAATAAGGAATAATCTGTGGATCTGTTATATAAAAGGTTTAAATTAATTTATATAATAATTAAATCACAGTAAATATCAGAAATAATTTAACAAAACATACCCCGAATAGAGTCTATTTCGAGTGAAACCAAAGTTGAGCCAAACTTATCGATGAAATTCTTATTTAGTATTTCTTTGAAATTATAATCAGTATTTAAGACAATTTTTGTCAAATTATTGCAGTTATTAATGAGAGTCGAGACAAACATTTGGTCAAAAATTTCAAATTCTTTGTCCCAAAAATTATTAAATAAATTGATTTCACGTAATTTCGGTAATTTTTTTACTAACTTTTCAGTGGATTCAACACTTAATTCACTCATTTTTAATATAATTTCGTAATTAAGTGAATAGTGTTTCTCGAAGACAGTCCTCTGGAACTGTTGTGACACACATTCGAGTTTGAGTTTGTCTTCGAGTGACAAATATTGGAGAATCACTTCAGACAAGTCGTCACAAATCCGGTTATCATAAGAATAACGATCAAGACTTGGGCCATCCATTGAGTCTTTAGCCACAACTTCTGTCTTTATATTGTCTTCATATTCGCTGACATTTGTTTGAGTGGACGACAAACAGGTCTTTAACGTATCGTTTGATTCCATTTTGGACTTCAATCAAATGAAATTCAATTAAAAATTAAGACATTTTTAACACAAATTATTTAAAACTTTTATTAACAAATAATAACTTTTAATAGTCTTTAATAACTGAATAAAAACTCATAATTAGTGAAACTTTGATTAATATATGTTTAAATAAAACACTTCATTAAATGAAACCAGAGTTGAGTTAAACAATATCTGACCCATACTTGAGCTCAGAATATAAACTATACCTGAGTTTCATAGTTATGTAAAATATAGGGACCTATGAATGGCCTAATTTTTACTAAAACTCATTGATATTTGTTTGAAACAAATGGACAGAACTCACCATTAATTCAATTATTTCTCGTATTCACTAAAACATTTAATCAATTGAAACAATTGATAACTTTTAACTAATTTAACCCTAAGATTAAATTCAAAAATTAGTGAACACAACAACAGTTCATATCATATGTTAGAAAAGATTAATTGAATGAAAATTACATTTTCTTAGAAAACATTTAAAAATCGAAACAACTTTTAAGACAAAGCAAATGATTAAATAATTAGAAATTAATGAAATAATAGAGAAATGAATGAAATGATAGCTAACCTCAACTGCCACACCATAAGAGTTGAGTATTGACTGAAACTGAGATATCATTACATTGAACCAAGTCTTGAGTTCTGGCAGAGAATCGCGGATGTGATGCAAAAGAAGCTATTATTTGATTAAATAATAATTTTCATCAAAAATTTCTCAAAAATTTCTCAAAAATTTCAATGAATTACTCGATTGAGAGTCTTCGCCAAATATTGGGTCCCATTTCTTGTGGCATAAAATGGTGGATACTTTCGCTGAAAAAACAAAACCTCATCTTTGAGGGCCTCTTCAATAGATTTCTTATTATTGATGTCCTGTTGGGACCGATTGACGACACCAATTATGCCTAACTTTACGGCAATAATACGTCCGCACAATATATCGATAGCATCTGTTCCGGTGTTCATCAGATCTAGTTTTGTGATGACTGCAAGGGTTCTGCGTCCGTCGGGATCGCACTCTTTTGCTAATTTGATGGCGTCTGAAGTGGCGAAGTCAGAGTTGGCCGGAGTTATGGCCAGAATAATGGAGTTCGG
>JAQIXI010001959.1:0-11685 GCA_034700165.1 Galumnidae sp. Gr-Ori-00277 | reverse complement strand
TATCACAAATTTATCACAAATTTATCACAAATTTTACAAAACATTCGACAAAACTATAGGACTCCTAATATTTGCGAACAAATAAATAATTTTAAAAGAATTGCAGAAAACAATTATTAATTATAATTAATTGCAAATTAGAGGGCCTTTTGTTATCTTTGGTGGAATTGTCTGCTCAGGCGGTTGCCTGTCATATACCGTTTGAAGTGGTAGAACACGTGTATCCTCCCGTTCCCGAGCAGTTGCAGCTGCGAATCGCGTACTGGAGTTTTCCCGAAAACGAAGAGGATATTAGACTTTACTCATGTCTGGCGAACGGCAGCGCAGATGAGTTTCAAAGAGGAGAGAATTTATTGAAAGCGCGGGCCGTCAAAGAACTTCTTCAAATTGGCTTTCATTTGAGCGCAACGGTTACACCCCCGCAGTCTTTAGGTATATCCAAAGGATCATATAATGTTGCCGTTACTTTCGATCGGAGAAGAATTACTTCCTGTAACTGTACCTGTCCCGGACCGGCCTCCTGGTGCTCACATGTCGTCTCCGTTTGTCTCTTTCGTATTCATCAGGTTTTTATTAAAGACTTTTTCATAATTTTATTAAAACTCATATATTGAATGATTTGTAGCCAAATCAGGTCTGTCTTCGGGCACCGGTATCCGAGTCATTATCGCGTTTACATAGAGATCAGTTGCAAAAGTTTGCTCAGTATTTGATAAGTGAATTACCCCAACAAATATTACCCACTGCTCAAAGACTTCTCGATGAACTCTTATCAAATCAATTGACGGCCATTAACACTGTTTGTGGGGCTCCCGACCCGACTGCCGGAGCCTCAGCTCAGGAACAGACAAAATGGTGTTTAGATGAGTCTCAACTTCATGAGAATATTCGGAAAATTCTGATTAAATTGTGTGTCCCGTCGCCAATAGTCTTCAGTGATGTTAATTATCTTTCATCTACTGCTCCCCCGGCAGCTGCCGAGTGGTCCAGCCTTTTGAGACCTTTGAGAGGAAGAGAACCCGAAGGAATGTGGAATCTGTTGTCAATTGTTCGCGAAATGTTACGACGAAGCGATAGAAATGCTATACCTCTTTTGGAAATTCTAACTGAAGAGGTGTTGGCCTGCGATCAGATTATCCTCTGGTGGTTCAACACAAAAGTTTCACTTCACGCGGGTCTGACCGGACACGGAAATAGAGGAAGTATTCATAGCAATACTCACGCCTCACAACACGCCTGTAGTAGTCTATGCGATGAAATGGTTGTCTTATGGCGTTTGGTTGCTCTCAATCCGGCCCTCTCTCCAAATGACGGCAAAATGTTTTACAATGAGTTACACGACTGGCATTTGAAGACTTTGGAAAGAGTTCTCAAAATGCGAACCACAAATGGAAACGGAAATTCTGTAAATGGAATTAAAAAAGCAGATATCGATGTTTTTCCTGGTTTTAAGCCTGCAATGGAAGGCTGTCTAATGGATTGGAGTGATTATCCGATCCCTGGTATTACTTATTATGGCATTCGTTCTAATCGTTGGTATACACCTCCAGTTCACGCAACGGCCCATTTGGGAATGAATCCAACTGTAAGCACCGAAAACACAAACGCCAATATATCGAAGAGTGGCCTTAGTTTGTCCCGAAGGGGTCGTTCTGTAGAAATCAGTCAAACGACACTGTCAGCAAACTTGAATGAAAAGGAAAGAGTGGTTACCCCAACCTCTCTATTAAATTCGTCGTCCAAATCATGTCATTCTGTGATCAATTCGTCTCCGAAAATGAATTCGAAGTCTCCAAAACTGAATGAATCGAATCGGAGTTCTCTAAGCAGTGAAGGGTTTTGTGAGACAGAAAACGAAACCTTTGATGAACCGATTGCTAGCATTCAGTCGACCCCTAAATCTGTAAAAGAAAAAAGAGTTAGAAATTCTATTCAGAGGGATAGTAGTAGTGATAGCACTGATATGATCGGCGACGAGAATGGCAGTGATTCGAGCGCTGAAAACCAAAATTCTTTCGATCAAAACAGTAATGCTGTCAAAAATGAACCCAATAGACAGTCCACTGAATTCGAGTTATATTTTTATGATCCAAAAGCCACTGAAGGAGAATTCAAAGACTCAAACGATAACGCCATTACACCTAAGGCTCAAAATTCTAAAGCTATCGACGAATCTGATGATAGGATAACAGTAATTGTTAAGAAAATAGAAGATCCCATCGAAATATTATTCGCCAGAGCAGAAGCACTACACGCGCACGGAAGGACTCTGGAAGCGGTCCATTTGGCTGTAAAACTCGCTGAAGAGTTGCTTTCAAATCCGCCCAATTTACTAATCGAGACTCCCAGTCCACCGGCGAGAGGCAAACGTAATCGAAGGTTTAATCCCATTTCTCATCAGATCAGTCTTTTGGCGTCGGCCACACTATCAAAGGCAGCTTTTCTTTGTTCAGTGTTGGGCGAAAACACTGATTATCATTACTTAGCCTTTAGAGTAGGACTTTTTGGTCTAGAGATGGCCCGACCGCCCGCTTCTACTAAACCTTTAGAAGTGAAATTAGCGAATCAGGAACAGGATTTGGTGATTCTTCTTAAGCGTATCCCACAAACAACTAAAATGATGCAAATTGTGAGAGAAAAAGCGGAACAATTAAGAGACGGAATATTGACCACAAGAGGAGAGGCACTCCTCCCTCTAATGTTGGCCTCTTATATTTTCGATGCTTTAGTTCTGTCTTCACATCAAAACCAAATGCGAGGAAATAATGCGGTCAACAATATTAAACTTCCGAGCGATGAAAAACTTGGTTTTGAGGCCGCCGTCGCAGCCCTTGGACTCAAAGCAAATGTTTCTGAAGCGGAACATCCTCTCCTTTGTGAGGGAACGCGTAGACAAAGAGGAGAACTGGTTCTGACTCTTTTAGTCCATTATAAAGACGATCAGCAAAAATTGCATAAAATTATGGACAAGTTGTTAGACAAAGACGTCCATCAGATGTATAAAAATTCTTCCGACACTTTTGGGAGCAACGGATCAACAGATAGCACAACACCGACCACTTCTAATGGAGGAATTGTAGCAAAAAGCAGTCCTCAAGAGACGAGTACTACCAATAATGAAGAGAATGAGACATCGAATCCAACGACAAATAATGAAGCGAACAATTCATTTAATTCTTCGGTTTTGGATCCAAATCAAGAGTCAACTTCTCGTGACTTCAAAATAGCAAATAAAACAAAATGTGAATCTGAGCGAACGGACGACGCTTCGAGTCCCTGTTGGGATGAGGACTATAAGGCCTGGGAGGCCCGCTTCAGATGCACTAACTTTAGAACAAATAAAAAGCATTCGGTAGGAATGGCCAGTATTGACAGCAGTGCTCCTGAAACAACTTCTAGTGATAACTCGCCGACAGTTGTCCGACGCTCGATGTGGATCAGACCGGGAGGTCCAGGAAGTGATAGTGGCAGTAGTGGAGAGAGTAGCGACTCATTTTCATCGAGTTCTTCTGGCGATAAAGTCATTCGAAATAAACTGCGAGACATCGACAGCCCTAAAGTAAATGCAGTCGTTAATAGAATGTCTGCCCTCAACACTGGAATTGAATCCGTTTCTGTGACCTCTGCCTCACGAACTGTAAACAATCCTCCGGCAAATACTACCTCTACCATCTGCACAAGTCTTGTCAACGGTTCTTCCGTTATATCGAATGCTACAATTAAGCCGATCCGCTTTAAAGGGAAGAGGGCGTACCCCTCTATTCCCAACCAACCGAGTGAAGCATCCGCTCATTTTATGTTTGAATTGGCCAAAACAGTGTTGGTTAAGGCCGGCGGTAACAGTACTACTGCTGTTTTATTCACACAGCCTTCGGCCACTCAAAACTGTCGCGGACCGCATCGGGCACTTCATATGTGCGCCTTTCAAATAGGAGTCTATGCTTTGGGTTTACATAACGCCGTTTCTCCCAATTGGTTGTCGCGAACTTATTCATCGCATGTCTCGTGGATTACGGGTCAGGCGATGGAAATCGGCAGCTCTGCCATCAACTTTTTGATCGAGACTTGGGAGGGCCACCTCACACCACCAGAAGTTGCCTCTCTCGCTGATCGCGCTTCGAGAGGTCGTGAGCCAAGTATGGTTAAGGCGGCGGCAGAGCTCGCTCTCTCTTGTTTGCCGCACTCACACGCACTCAATCCAAATGAGATTCAGAGGGCTTTAATTCAATGCAAAGAACAGAGCAATAATATGCTCGAAAGAGCCTGTCTTGCAGTCGAATCCGCTGCTAAAGGGGGTGGAGTTTATCCGGAAGTTCTTTTCGAAGTGGCCCGCAAATGGTATGAACTCTATGAAGAAAGCCTTCAAGAGAGGGGTCAGAGAAATGCAGCGCAAAGACATCAAAGTAGAGCTCTTGATCTTATTGTGACGTCTGAGTCCCAACCAATGGCTTCAAACAATATAAACACAATTAACCCAAACGCTGGCCTTTCGATCGCAGATCAGTCACATCTCATAATTTCAAACGAACGACAGCCTCAATACGACCAGATTATTGCCGGAGCGTCACAACCATCAAATGTTTTACCGTCAACGGGTCCCTCTGCCAACACATCGACAGTCCCACTCCCACTTTCGTGCGCACCTCTGTCTTGTGGGCCGTCCGGTCCATTCATAGGACCGCATCCGAGCAATACATTTCAATTCGGTTATTACCAAAGTCTGACGCCATACCCACAGACAACTCCATTGCCCTTTCAATATATATCATCGGCCCCGACGTGTACTCCATATCCCTATCCTTTCTATCCGAATGCAGTGAACGCTTCGTCAACACCATTACCACATATGAGGAACGTTATGCCTCCTGTTATGTTTCAAAGCCATCAGCCACTTATGCCATCCGTTAGTGTTGCCCAAAATGGTCAGACATCTTTTCCGAGACCTCATATCATAACCATTGCTACGACTACGAGTTCGCCTCATTTACAACAAACAATTCATGTAAACGCATCCGTTCCCTCCCTTTCCGTTCAACCACAACAACAATTACAACAACTAAATCAAAGACAATTGGGTTACTTATTGTCGGCGTATAGGGTCGGAATGCTAGCCATGGAAACTCTGGCCCGAAGAGTTCATGACGACAGGCCTCAGGCTAAATATGCGAGAAATCCTTCGTATGGGGAAGACGTTAAATGGTTGTTAGGAGTGGCCAAGAAATTAGGTTTTACTCGATTTTGTACTTATTTTTTAAATTAAATTTTATTGATTAATAGGAACTTCATATCTGCAAGACTTCTGCATTTGTACAGTTAATTCTGTGGCCTCTCCTTTTGTATTGCATGAGATAGTGTTGGATACGGCACAATACTTGGCCCATTCGAGTGCCTCCCCCGGCATCGCTCATCCGATTCGCTCACATCTATTGACGCCATTAATACAAAAATGTCAACAAATGTGAGTTCGAATGAATTGGAAAAAAATAAGAATAACTGATTTGTTAATGAATTGATAGGTTTATAGCGTGCACACACTTCAAGATGTATCACATCACTCCCGCAGATTACGACGAGTTCGTTGGTATCATTCGAAGCGCGCGCTCAGCCTTCCAGTTGACTCCCGGCGGAAACATACAGTTCAACGAACTGTTGCAATCTTTGCGTCGATCCAAGTCTTGCAAAAAGGATTTGTGGCAACACATCGCTAACTCTTTGCAAAACACTATTTGATAATTGGGTTATTTAGCAGAAGACCTACGAATAGCAAATGTTAGTTAGAAATCACACTTCACTTCGCATCCAATTATAGTCCAAATATTATATAAACGTGTCTTTAATTAAGACAAAGAACTGCTCATAAATCATATTATTGTAGAGAAAACATGTATTAAATGACATCTTTTCGCCAAATTGTTCGACAATTGTTGACAAATTGCTGTAAAAATAATATAAACTAATTGCTGTAAAAAAGGCGCAAATCTGTTAACTCAGGTCTTAATTAAGTATTGGTTTTGTCATAAAATCGCAGAAAAATAGACAAAAAAATATTTATTTGAAAACAAATTCTAATTAATTGATTGTCAATAAAATAAAATAAGAGTTAGAATAAAGTGTGTCAGAACTCTGAGTCCTCTCTTTAAGCCATAAATTCATAGAGTTTTCATTTTGAGCTCTCATTTATTGCTTTTTCAATGTATTTCAATATTAATGTTCGTGTGTTAACTCAAATATTCAAAACATACAAAATATACAAATAATTCATTTATTTATTGTTATTTTATTGAACTCTTATTCACTCAATTTTTTGTTCTCGAATTAAATCAATAAAAAAATTCTTTTAATAAATTTAATTTTGATGCGAAACAAATTAAATTTATATAATATATACGAATAACCATATATTAAAGCCAACAGTTTTATTGTATTCTGTATTTATATATAAGTTTATATTATATTATTATTATTATATAAGTTATTTAAACTAAACTTTACATTAAGTTATTAGACATAAATATGTTTAGCAGTTATAGGAAAGTATTATTTTGTTTTTGTCCGAAACAATTAAATGTTATCCTTTGCTAATGATTTACCCATTTTTGCAATAATTTGCAAATTATTTGTCTCTCAATTTAATGAAACGCTTCCAAACAATTCATTTTATTTTCGAAAATGTTTACGAAATACATAAAACAGTAAAATAGTTGTAATGAACCGAATAATTAAATTTTCTTTATTTGTGAACACATTTAGCAAAAAAAAATGTACAAAAAAATTGAAGGACTATTTGCACGACAATAGTTTGGCCACAAAAAACTTCATAAAAAAAATACTATTTTCTCTTTTAATACTCAAAAACTATGTTTTTGTCTCATTCTTCGTATAAATTGGTTTTCATTTTATTATTTTATCCTTTTTTGAGGAATTTTTGAAAAATATTTTAAAATTATTCATAAAATAAATTTTAAAGAATTGGTTCTAATTTTACTTCAAACGAGTCATTACTAATGACTGATATTTAAAAAAAATGATTATTAATATTATTAATATCTGACATAAATTGTCACAAATATGTTCGACTAATTTAACTAATATTTGACATTTCATTTAATTTTATCGAAAAAACATTTGTTTAATTCCTAACATTAAATAAAAGTATTTCATTAATAAATGAATTACTCATTAATTATTAGATTTTACGATAAATTCTTGTGAAACGAAATCTCTATTTTAATATTAGATTTAATAGAAAAGTCGTTCGAAACAATGTTTGAGATAAATGTTTGAGTTTTTTAAAACGATTTTACTTAAACTCTCAGAGAAATGACTAGTTTTTATTCAATTGCATTATTATATAAGTAAATGACATTTGCATTAAATTCTATCAGTTATCAATTATGATCAAGGTAACTACTTTTAATTGTTGTTGTTTCTGACGATTTCACAAACGCAGCAAGATGGTGAGAAAAAGTTCTCTGAAGATATGCTCTGACCAGAAGAGTCGAGTGAAAGCAATTTCTTTTTAATATACTTCTGTTTACAACGACTTACGAAACCAAAAGGTAGTGACACCTGATTAGAACAGGGCTGACCTGGAGTTCTGGCAACAGATATTAGATTTAACTAGATGATACTACAATTAATTGAATGGCTCTCAACTTAAGTTTTATCGTTGAAGCGATTCATTTATTAATTTAAATTAAGCGCTAAAATTATATTAAATTTTTGTATTCTTTAATACAGTCATAAACCTATGGTCCGATAAAGTGGTTTAGGAATGGAATTTACTTTATACGAACGGTTGGTTTACGCCAATGGTTGCTTGGTATTTAACATTAAGGTCTATGGGAATGGGTTTGAGATTTCCTTTACCTGATCGGTTAGGTTTCCCGATCGGTACTTTACCGGATAGGTTGACGACTGTACAACGAATAAATTAAACCTTAAAAAAGTAGTCAAAAGTCTCTAAACTTTGTTTTATAAAATTCACTTCAAATCTTTAATTGATATAACTTTGAGTGCAGTTATATCCTCAAAATAATTGAATTTTTTCCACATTTTTCTCAAAATTACTTATTTTCAAAAGAAATTTCATTAATTTTAAAATTTTAAAATTCAAAGGATTATTGATTTCAATGAAATAAATAGAATCCGTTTTTAGTGTTGGAGTTATGACTAATCAGTGATTAGTAATCACTCATTAATGACTCATTAGTAACTCATTAGACTTTTTGACACTTTCTTAAGATTTTACGATAAAAGTGAGTCTAAACTGATTTTCATTACATTTTGGTTATATTAAATAAAGTAATTAAAAAAGTATTTAATTGTGTTATTGACTAAAATAATGAAAAATGAGTTCATTAATAGTAAATGTTTTAGTTTTAAATATATTTTCATTATTAGACTCGAAATAAATAATACGTAAATGTAGTGAAAAAATAGAGAATTTTTGAATGAAATCATACTTTAAGTTATATTTAATGGAAATTTAAGTAATACTTACTGACAGACTTCCACTTTGATGGCCTGTTTAAGTCGAGAGTCTCTTTCAGACAAATTGATAACATATTTCCACTGACTTTTGTCATTGAGTGCTGCCTTAGGTTCAACTAAAATAACCCTGGATGGACATACAGGGTCTACTTCTCCAGTTTGTCTCTTATATCTGGTTTGTGTCTGAGATATCATTTCATTTTGAAAGGGCTGATGGTATGATCCCTTCACTGTTTGGAAGTTACCCTCATTTCCTTTAAGAACTGAAGGCGTGAAATGAGAGGAATAGGGATATGAATTCGGTTCAGAATTTTTTTGTTTTTGTGTCGAATCGTATGGATGTCTGTTTCCGTTATAATTGTAGTGAAGATTTTGGCCGTAATTTTGCGGTGAATATAACCCATAGTTTTGGTTTGTATTATATGGTATTCTCTGATTGGGTTTATTATTGCCGTACGGGTCGTAATGAACAGCAGTTTGATATACAACATATCCCTCGTGTTTGGGCGGATTGTCGTATTGGGGTTTAGTTTCTTCATAGAAGTTAGGCTCCTCGTCGTTTTGACTCTCGTCTACGAATTCACTCGAAATGTTAAATCGTTTGGCTTTTGCCAAACGAATCACTTCAAAGACGTCATCCCTTTTGAGTATTAAATTTGAGTCAAATTTATTTTAATATTTTAAATGATTTAAACTTACGTCGGATACGAGGGTTTGACTTCTGAACAGACGGTTCGTCCCGTTTCGGGACAAAATTGAGGGGTTGGCACAAAGTCTTTCTTAGGCTTAGGAACGGCATAATCTGAATACCAATAACTACTTTGAGTATAAGTTCCCCTCCAAAGAGGAGACGTTGAGGCCGACGGCACTGAACTAACGTGAGTCACATCCCGTATCAGTATTTGAATGACAATAATTGCGAGAAATTCAACGAAAGCCCACATAAATCACATAAATTTGTTAACAATTTTCTGAAATTTGAAAAAATTTCGATCAAAAGAATTAAGTCTTCAATAGTTTTTATATTCAAAGAGTTCACAAAATATATGTTTTTCGCCAAATTTGTCGACTCTTAGATCAAAGGATGTTCTCGATTAGAGTCATAACGAATTGGAGTCAACACTAGACTAACATTAAAACTACTTAAGTCTGAAAACAGGCTCTCAATTACTATTGAAAGTTGAGGTTTAAGATCAGGCATTAGATTAGTTTTTATTAACATTGAATGGCATTAAAGACTGACTACTAATAACTTGTAATAAGACAGGTATTCACAGAACGCTGACAACAGAAGAGGAGAAGAGAGGCGACTCTTGTCGTGAGGGAAAACTAATAATTCTTTAAATTAATACCATTTTAAGACTATTTTGGATTCACAACATTTAAGAAAAAGAAATGAAAGCAACAAAAAGTGAGTTTTAGTCAAAAAGAACTTACGATACGATAAGTCACGAATTGAATATTAATTTAAGTTTAGTTTTCAATTTCAATATCATTGGAACACTTGTTGTTCACTAAATGCTGGACTGAAGCGAACAAATGCTTTGGACTGCAGTTCAGTTAAAACTGGGATTGAGGTCAATGATTAGGTTAACTAAAATAATTGTTGTTACGAGTGCTTCATCTTTATATACCTATCCTTCGGCTAAACGATAATTTCCTCCCAAATAGTGATATTAAGCACATTAAGCACATCCCCTCAATATTTAATTGAATGCACACCACAACCGAATAGACGTCCAATAGTAGAGACTATCGGTTTTAAAATGATTTTTGACGTCTTTGTCTCAATCAAAATATAATCTTTTTTATTGGTCTTTAGTGTCATGTGTTTGGGATAACCATTTGAAGGCAGTTATGACTCCGAAGGATAGCTATAAAAGATGAAGCATTCAGTGAAGCACTCAGTGTTTCAGTCAGACTGACTATCGCCACACTAAAAGTTTTAGTTAACCTAATCATTGACCTCAACCCCATTCCCTCGTTTATCACAAACTTCAGTTCCTTAGCTATTCATTGACTTCACATAAAGTGAATAATGAAAGTTATTCCCAACGAAATCAAAACCAAAAGTGATTTCAACTCAAAACGAAATTTAAATATTATTCGTATTCGTGACTATTATTACGAATAAGAGATTTATTGTGCCTTAAATACAATTTACAAACAAATTTATATTCATATATTCGTATATATTTACAAATAGATTATACCAATAATACCTACAAATTATTGGTGGATACAATTTTTACTTTGAAAAAAGTCAAGAGTTTTGTTTGATTTTTATGAATAATTTTAACAAAATATAAAACTTAATTAATATTATTTTCACTTCTTTTAGTTATTAATTGAATTTGGGTCACAATTGGGTCACAATTAGGTCACAAAATATTCAAAACAATATTTGACTTAAAATTCTTTTAATAGATTTGAAAATTTAAAGGTTTTGTGGATTTTTTTGAAACACTTTATAAAAGAAATTTTAATAATTTTATAGATTTTATATTTTAATAGATTTCAAAATATATGTAAAATATTAAATTTAGCGAAACTTTTAAGATAAGAGTTAAACAAATTAGTGTAACCCAAGAATTAGTCACAAACATTTATGAACAAGGACAATTTTAGATACAGATACAAATTCAGGACATTGTGTGCACACAAAAAGTTGAGACAGACTTCAACAAAGAAATACATTCAATATAAAGGATAAAATGATGTAATAGAGAATAGTCGGGAACAGGAGATACAAAATACAAAAGGAACTAGTTAAATGTTTATAATAATAACGGATGTCAACATTGATAAAAATTATTTTCTAAAAACTAAAGTTTTTACAGTTCGTCAAAACAGATAACTTTTACATTTACTTTAACGATAGACTCAGACATTTTTGTTAATAAATTATCAATACTTTGAGACAAAATTATAAAAATTTTAACCATGGACAAATAAAGGTTATAAAAAATATATATAAATTAGAGTACATTTATAAATTATAATAGAATGAAAATTTGAGAAAATAATTTATCAAATGGATTATCAAAAGTGAGAATACTATCAATTCCTGTGAGACCTAACTTTTATAAAAATCCTTCTCTGAGAGAAGGATTTTAGTTAATAAAATGAATTTTAATTTATTTTCTAAGAAAAAAGTTCTCTAAAAATTTGAAATAACTTTTTGGTAATTTT